>JZLH01S0318334.1:553-12875 GCA_001188425.1 Eucidaris tribuloides
TTCTTGACTGACCTTTGTCATTCTTCTTCTCTATATTTTGGAGGATATTTTAATTATTGTGTTATGTGATTATCAAATGATAATCCTATTAGCTAGTCTGTTGTATCTTTGTAATCTTACAACTAGTTTTCATTGATTAAACATGTCAAATTAAATGGTTCCTTTTGTCAAATTGAAACACATAGAGTACTGTTTAACATTGACTATATTTATCACTAATGACTTTTGTAAAGCATGTGCACATTGTGTGCCCGTCTTTCTTCAGAAAAACTCCAGAAATATATTTCAGTTAATCCTTCAATTTTCTTTTCTTTGATGTCTTCTCTAAAATAGCTGTCAAGAATGCATTCAAGATTCTGCGGTTTCCAGATCAACATATGTACTGTGCTGAAACAGCCAAGTCAAAGGTACGAGAACCAGAGCATTTTAATGTTCAGATAAATCACAATTTATTTCCTCACGTAGATTTAGAGCAAACACAATGTTCAAAATGTATATAGCCACAGTGAATCAAAATGAAAATATAAAAAAAAACAAATCCTTGATTGCTCATGTTTTGCATTGTGTTGCCCTTACCCTTCCTCTTCCCTCAAAAAAACAAAACAAAAATGAAAAATACAAATTTTGCAATATATATGTGTGTCTCGTATTGATTTTGTTTATATGTTATTTTGTAAAGTCACTTTGTTACACTGTGTATATATTCCATGCAGTAAGTTTATATGAGGAGTGACAATCAAGCAAAGTAAAATTTATTGAAGGTCTGTGATTGGTTCACTGTAAATAGAGGGAGAAAGGGAAGATGCAGAGGGGCAAAACAGTTTTTTTGTATAACTCAAAGTGCATCTGTATTGTGAAAAAGACTTACATGTAGTCCCACATATAGGTTTTCACGTTAGCTGTCACATGATGTAGCTCAATAACAGTTTACAGAATTTTTTAGACCCTCTGCAGACCCATTTATTGATTTCCAGATTCATCAAAACTGGATTGAGATTAAAATTTGTACGAGTGGAACTGCTTGAGAAAAGGAGACAGAAAATTGATGTACACGTGGAGAGCCAATGCACCCTAGCTATCAATGCGAAGTAAACTGAGATATAAGATAGCAGTTTTGAATAAGACAGCCATTTTAAATTTCCACAGCAAAATGGAAGTAGCAACATATAGAATATTTTAATGGAATCTCCTGCTTTAACCCTATATTAACTGGGGGGGGGTCAATTTGAAACCCCCCCTCGACGAATTTCACGACCATGCCGCCGCACAAAATTTTTTCACCGCGTCGCTCGCCGACTTTTTAATTTCAAGTCTTGCGCATCTTTTGAGACCGTTTTCGCGAAAATCGGACATACCGTTACGACGCTGCGCGACTTTTTATACAAGCATGTCAACCCCAAAATTGCTCGGAAACATGATTTTCGTGTAGCAATATCAAATGGAAATTGGTTTTAAGCCAAAAAATCATAAATGTATGGATTATTTTGGCTTTTACTGGTTGAATGAATTTATATTTTATGCTGTTAATGATTGCAAAGTGTCACCCAATCAAATTTCATGCGAAAAGAACATAGAAAACAAGGTCGAAAAAACATAAGAAATACTAAGAAATTCACATAAACAATAAAATACATAAGAAATTAATGCCAATTCGGCAAATGTTTTTGGTTGATAATTGTTCGAAATGTCAAAATGATATTTTCACCAAAAAATTAGCATTCTACCTAGCTGGTTATAAAGTGAGTTATAAGGCGCAATAGAAAAATTTCATAGAAAAACACTTATTTGGCATAATTAATTACTAAAAATTAGAAAGAATATTTTTTTTGAAAATGTACATTAGCAGTCGTGTAGTTTACATCCGGCTCTACGCGCATGCAAATTTTCGCGGCGATCGGCGGCCGAGATCTGAGGAGGGGGTCAAATTGACCCCCCCCCCCAGTAAAAACCTGGTCTGAAATAGCCCAGTTAAAATAGGGTTAAACAAATATGGGGATGCCAACATATTCAATCATCCATATTGCTCATAAGTTGAGATACAGAACAAGTATAAATTCCTGATGGGCGCCATTTTGAAATTCAAGATGGCCGCCATATTGAAATTTAAGATGGCCGCCACTCTTTAACTAGCACCAGGTAACACAATGGTAGGTATAATGGTGAGCATAACTATATGCTCACAACCAGCTATGTTAACCAGGTACATATATGTTAAAGAAGTTTTACATATTTATGGGTAACACATTTTTGTTCCTTTTATACAACTATACTTTTATACTTTCATTATGCACTCTTTTGCTGGTACTTGTATTATCTAGTGCTGATGCATTAAGGTATCCAAGCCCAAAAGCAAATATCTCGGGTTAGGGTCAGGGTACGGGTACACCCTAACCCTAACCCTAAGTTAGTCTAGGTAGATACTCCAATAAAAATGGTTTATTATGACAGTCCCACATGTTGTGATTTGAATACCATACATAAATCACTGTTTGTGGGACTACAGTTTTGGGCATGGATATCTTAATGCATTAACACTCTATTACCTTCCATCATGCTTCGTTTGTTAGCGTACATGGCTAGACAAGCTTGAGGAGGCCAAGAGAATCCAGGTGGCAGCAAACAGTCAACGACGAGAACTGGCAGAACAGATAACGGTAGATTACCCAGAGGGCATGAATCGTAAGTTATATACCAATAAACTTACTTGCATTAAGTTCTTCTTTTACCATATATTTTTTGGATATTTTCGTAATTTTTTCATTAAAGATGGGTAATAAGCAAGAATTTATTCCTTGATATAATTGTGTTTCTATTCGCTTTTTGTAGGCATATTTGGAAGTGAAATTGTTTGTGGTTGCCAAGTCCCATAAAATTCATCAATAGAAACCTCCACAAAATATTCAGCATATGCAATATAAGATTCATAAAGGAATTTCTGAGTCTGTGTTTTCTGAGAAAGTAAGGGGTCTTTTGTTTAAATCACTCCTTAATCCTTCTTCAAGAAATGGACACATTCCTGCTAGGTCTTTTATTTATGAGAATAATGGCAGGTTATTAACAAATGATATACATTACATCAAAATGTACACCTTTCCATTCATTGCTTATCCTCATTTGAGTGACTAATCCAACTGTTTGCATCACCCCTCTAAAATGAAAAATATAAAGTACAAAATTATCTTGTGTTTGTTTGAACCATGCGACATTTTCTCATTTCAAGCACATTTAATAGCAGACATATTCCCTCCTATACAGCAGTATTTTTGAATGAGAGACAATGCAATTTTCACTTGAAGAGAATACATATGTGAACGTATGAATTTACTCTATCTTGTACAAAGTCTACATCATTTATTTCCTCATTGGTAGAAAATATATATTTATTTGGAAAAGAGGCATAAGGCAATATAACCTTTATGTTTATTGTAAGTTTGACAGTTTATCATATATTCTGGGGTTTTCCTGAAGCCTGTTGTCCTCAAGGTGTGAAAATTTTTGGAAGCCTAGTTGTATACAAGTTAGGTCAATTAAATAAAAACAAAATCTCAACCCCAATGGACCCAAAGTATACAGGATGACTATATTTGATAAAAACCTGAGCTGCACTTCTGGTAGCACCCTGCTTCTACCAGCGCATAAGAGCAAAACTGTGTGATGTCCCATGTAGCTATCGGTGATGAATGTTGGCAATGATATGAAGGCACTGCCTCTTTCTTTCTCTTGTTATACGTGCCACTCGCTTCTCTTTCTTTCTTTTGCCATGTATCGTCTCGTGATTGCACACAAAAGCAGAAGAAGAGGGTAATTTAGCATGATGCATGATGGGATATGTGGTGTTTGGTAGTATAAACTTTCAGAATTTGGTTGAAAACATAATGAAGCTTGTTGGTGTTCAACAGTCATCAGAGCAAATATGCACAAGTGATTAGAAAGTGTTTATGGCTGTCTTTTTGATCACTTGTTCATAGCCTATGATGAATGCACACCAAAAACCTTCAGCATGTATCTTTTCAATAGAATATGTTTAAATTTGGTTTTGTAACTTTTGTTTGGGTAGAAGGAACCTATACCTAGCATGTTCCATAGAGATCTTCTCAGACAGGTGAATTCAAAGCTGCCTAGTTTCCTAATTTTACACGTGATTCCCCCGAAAATTTGCTGACTTTCACACACCTTTCAAACATATTTGAATATCTCATTGATTGATTGAATGATTTTTGCCTGTAGCATGTTCATGTAATTTACAAAATCTCTCTGACTGAATATTGGCAGATCTGAGTAAAACATATACATGTAGTTCAGAGAAAAGACACAAGTGTGAAACATGCTACATTCTTTTGTAGTCAGACGTAAAGCATGGTGCCTGACAACCGCATGTCTTTTTTTTTCTGATTTCAGGTATCAGATTTCACAGATTTTATATTTTATTGTCCGCTACTGGGAATTCATTTTGTTTGCATGGGTTTATTTTCCCCCCAAAAGACATGATATGGTTCATATTTTGTTGCCAATGAGTCTTACTTTAACATGTGATTTTTGTTTTGTTTTGTTTGGAAAGCATTTAATTTTTGTTGAAATCATCTTGGACATATCCATGAAGAAACACTTGCATGAACAGAACAAGGGGCCATTTTAATTCTATTATCTTCTCATAAGAGATTTAAAAGGATTACTTGGTCCTGAGGTGATGCTTGATAATTGCATGTTATCACTGTCGTGACAGGATGAAAAATGCCCTCTTTTGACTAAAATCACAAAACGGGTGCACTAATGACACCCATAATGCAATGGAAGCAGCCACAACTGTGTCGAAAAAAAATAACTTTTCTTTTCCTCCCACAATTTGTACATAATGGCACTGCAAGAGTCCATGTTCGTGAATATTTGCCTGTGTCCAAGACTAGTTGACATCATTAGTGTGATAAAGTTAACCCTTGACAGTGGGCCTTTAATCATTCCGATGATCCCATTCGTAAAAGAGTCAAATTTGCAGTGATCTTTGGTTATACATTGAATTTACACAAATGGCTCACTACCATTTTACCTGCGCCAAAAGCATACAGTGTGTGGCATAATAACGCAACAATCCTACCGGATCAGTATCACACTTCAAAGTTTACAAAAATGCACAATGAAACCAATCACAAACCCCAAGGTGACTTTAGTGAATGCTAGGGGCACAATGTCAGTTCCTGCAGGTATTCTTGTAAATTTCTGTCTGGATAAGTGGAATTTCTGTTGATATTATCTCAACTACACCCTCAAGAAATAACCCTCTCAGGACCATTAAAATGAAACTCCATAGAATTCTCCCTATCCCAAGCGATATCACCTCGCGATACCGATATCTGATCGATCGCTCTTGGGATGTATACTTCCGGTTCCGGTAAATCGTACAAACGCACAAAACATGTCATTTTGAACCTTGTCAAGTTCGTAATATCAATACTTCACACTCGAGCAAACATAGATTGACCTGATGAATAATTTTGGAGAATATCTGTGTCGCAATTAAAGGACTTTCTTAGTGAAAGAAATGTTCCAACATCCCAAACGAAGGAATGAACTCCAAACTCTCGCCAGGAAAGCCGCGAATGTTTATGCCGTGAGAGAGGAATGCGACCATACGCACGCCGAGTCGGAACGCGAACGCCGGTGTGTGAGGACGCCCGATGGCTACATTCATGGGCTAAATGGAAGGGTTGTTATATGATCGAAGGACTTGAAAAAAATATATTATTCGCGACATTATAAGAACAATTTTGACATGATCCACGAGTATTTTAGCGTGCAATGTGTATTGCGCTTGCTAAAACAGGAAGTTTATCTCCCAAGAGTAAAGGGTCAAAAAATTAGAGCGCCACATTCAGATTCTGAGAGCTATATGCGATAGGGAGAATTTTCATGTGCTGTTTTGAGTGTGGTACTAAATGTTTCTCAATGAAACACAGTGCTACTGGAGTGGAATAGATTCAATGAGTATATAGATGTTGGGTGTTACTTTTTTCTCTCTCGTTCATTTCCATCTTCTTTCTAGCTTTTGCGGAGGATGAGAATCTCTTCCTCCAGGCTGTTTCCATGGAGACAAGCATGCTGCAAGTGGATTGGCTGTTGGAGCTTCCGGAAGACCTTGACATGAGCATAGCCCAGCGTAACTTTGAAGAATCTGTCGACCTCATTTTAAGAGGTACGTCCTACTTCTTAAGTTTTCATAGGGCTGGATGTATACCATGTTATCTCATTTTTGAGAATCACATGATTTAATTTTTAAATGTTAAAGCTTTTTTGTTAGCTGTCATTCATTGGGTCTGTTGTGATATTTTCCACAGAAATATTATTGCCATCATACATGTATCATCAACATGAATTAACTCTCATGCTTTATGATGCCTGTGTGGTCAATTCTGCATGATGTGTTTGATAACATTACATAAACCTGGAAAGTCATGGAAAATGAAGAAAAAAAAAAGAAATATAAATCTACCAAAGTCATTGAAAGTCATAAAGATTGATAGTGTGTGGGCTCACTGGTCTGTATGTGGATATGACAGCCTTGCGTGTTATTCTTTCCAAAATGATAGTTACCTGTATCTAGTCATGGAAAAAGGGCAAAAATTGATCATGGAAAGTCCTGAAATTTTGTTTCAAATTTCTCTGAGAACCCTGAGAGTATAGTTTCGGTAAAGTGTGATATTGTCACCCCAGACATCAGACCTACCATATTTTTTTTTTTGGAGTGGCACATTGTGATTTTTAATGATCAGCAAGTAGATAACTATGTACTTTTCCTGCAGCAAAAATGTACCCCCCACCCCCCCCCAAAAAAATATAGATTTTAATTCGTCACTGAGACGAATTGGTGATCTGCGTAAACGCTCCGATCATTTAATCTATAAAAAAATGTTACCAACAATCTATATCAAGTATCACTGCTTGCTGAAATATGTCCCTCATCACCTTACATTCTCCATCAAACATAAAATTCCAAATTGGACATGCGCGTACGCATTCGTCGTGATGCCCACACGCATATGATAAGCACCCGTGTTGACTTTTGACCTGAAGTTATTGTGTACCAAGTTTGGTTTTCTTACTCGACTCCAGCCATGAGATATGCGCAAAATACAATTTTTCTTTGTGACGTCATAGATGAGGAATTTGTCATAGAAAGTGATACCTGGAACCTTATCTACGCATTATAGGCTATCAGAATAAACAGTTAAAAGTAGGGGTCACTGTTATTTCTAGAGAGTTATGAATGACTTAGAAATGCTCATCATTCACTACGCGCGCAATGCGCGCTCATTTACGTTTTTGGACTTTAAGTGATATTTTGGGTCCTAGTGGTCGGGAAAGGGTTCTAATTGATGGAGAATTCAGTCAGAAATCCAAATCCATAAAAAAAAACGACGGTATTCGGTTGGAAAAGGTGTGTGCGAAACAAAAAGAGCGCGTACGCGCGTGCACCAAATGCTCCAAATGACCTGAAACGTACAGTATACTGCTGTTAATAAGAAGTCATTTGGAGCATTTTAAAACTTTCTAACATTTTGACGCGCCCGTGCACGCCCATTGTGACGCACGCGCACATGGCTATGCCCTGCAGTTGACCCTTGACCTTAATTTTACAATGGCCAAATATGGGTGCATAATTCAATTTCAATAATGAGATATTGACAAATATCTGTTTTCATTAATGACGTCATAGATGACGTCACGGATGATTAATGGTATTGACAGGATACTCATACCGAGGTATTGACTTGGGCTATAACTATGCTGAGTTACAACATTATTGCCGATGTCGTTCTTGAGATATCGTCTGAACAAAAAAGGAAGAAAGAAACATGAATAAAGATTCTGACGAAATCTATGGTGATCCGCGGTTACGCGGATCACCAAAAAAACCACATTTTTATTTTGTAGTAATTAAAAAAAATGGAAGTGTTTCAGAGCATGGGATTTTCAAGGCATAAATAGATGATATAAATCTAAAAACACAATTTGACAAAATAAAATTTTTCACCATTTACCAAAACACCGCCTTTATTGGTCTAGTTAAATGGAATTCAATCAGCTTCATTGATTTAAAGATACTGACTTTTCAAGGTATTTATTCTGTTTCTTTTCTTTCAGCCAATGAATACTTAGAACAAGTTCCTGTGGGCCCATCTCTGAAGGAGATGAGGTAAGAGCTATTTTAATTGTTTTGTTGTTATTTTACCTTTTTTCAAGAAGTTTTTAGATACATGGAAAGGACAGAGCTCAAACAGATTTGGTGTGATCCAGAAATTCTTTCTGCTCTGAAATGAATCATTTTCTTTTGCTGCTTACACTGATAAATCAGTTTGTGGATGATGACCCAACATATTTATTGATCTCAGTAAATATGAACAATGCAGAAATATTACTATATAAAATTGATACACATTAAGACTATATAACACAAAAGTAGCTCGAGTCAAATTGGCATGAACAACATGTTTTTTGTTTTTAGCTCATCCGGCCCGAAGGGCCCGATGAGCTTATGCCATGGCGTCGTCCGTCCTTCCGTCCGTCCGTCCACAGTTTTGAAAATGTTTCTTCTTCGTCATTTCTCGACCGATTTTGATTCTGATTGTTTCATATGATAAGGCTAGGTGGGGGATTTAAAACTTCTGCACAGAATGGTGAAATTCATTATACTATACTTAATATGCAACTTATTCAAATCACAAAAAAGCTTCTCTTTCCTTCATTCTCAACCGATTTGATTGATGATTGCTTTATTGTAGCTCGAGTTATGACACATTAAACTTTCTAAGAACTTTGAATTAATACTCCATTATAATTCTATATGGTAAATGTTGCAAATTATTCCAAAATAACAAAAAGGCTTCTTCTCTCCACCATTTCTTGACCGAGGTTTCATTCTGTTTGTGTTGATCTGATAGGCTAAGGTGTGGCGTTCAAGCTTCTACCCACAAAATTTTTGAAATTAATCCAATTTATGCACAATTTAAATTAAATTATGCAAATTTATCAAACATCAAATAAATCACAAAACAAAGCTCTTCCTGGCATTCATTCTTCACCGAATTTCTGATTAGTGCTTTATCTGCGGAAGCTAACTTGTACACTAAGACTTCTAGCCTCAGAATTTTTAACTGTTCTCCATTAATAATTTAGTAATTTATCCAGAGCTGCCAATCCTCGCTGACCTGCGGGAACATACTGGATTTGATCCAATCTCCCTTCTCCGAGCCATGCAAAATCTCCCGATAATCGGAATTTTAACTGTTAAATTGTAAAATTCGTATAAACTACGTTTTTCAACGAGTCTAGGCATGGTTCAATCCCTTATCACGCACGTGGCAATCTCCGTATCAGATTCTTCATTTACCTCATAACTTATCCACAGTTTGTATACTTAATCTACGTTGATTCAATTAAATGAATCTAATGTTACGAAACACTGGGATATGTCCTAACAAGCCATTTTTTTTCTCGGGTTCTCATGCCATTCAATGCATGTGTGAACAATTGATTTAACAGCGAACACACTTGTTCCATAGCACATCCCGCCCGAAGTTCCCCGCCCCGGGCGCGCGCGGCTTGCTAGCCCTCCTGTTCTCGCGCGTGCAGAGCTATGAGTAATAGTACACGAATTCACAGATCACTGCGAGCAATTTTTGTCTCGCACTGGACATGTTCAGGAAAGACTATCAATCACTTTTCTGTATGTAGTATTTATATGTTAGTATTATATGTCCGCTCATTTTGGTTTAAAGTTCGTTTAAACGACTGTCAATGAAATGTTGCTTCAATCAACGCAAACTTGGCTAACAATGATCAGTGGTGAATAAGGGTAATTGGTGTCAAAGTCCATGCAGGTACATCTGGGGTCATCTTAGATCAAATTTGCGCATAGAATTTACTAGTTCTTGTAATATTGTTAACTTTCCTCATTTCGCTTTATTTGTGCACTCAAATTGTTCACACTTGGTAAAAGATCCTTGTAAACCACATTTGTTGATGAATCGTGAGTCAATATCACTAGTGTCATAAAGGCAAGTGATATGAGCCATGCGTAACTGTTGCTCCATTTCTTTAGTTCTGCATCACTTGTTCATCACTTGGTACAAAGATCCCTGGTATAGCCGTACATGTGTGTTGATCTAATGATGAAAGTCAAAGGCATGGGTAGGGTCAAATAAATTCAAATGAATGAGATTATATTTAACTTGCTCTCTTAACTTGTTTGTGCATACATGGTTCACACTTGGTACAAATGATCCTTAGTACTATGCGGTGATAGGATGATAGTTCAAAGGGTCGTGCTAGGGTCAAAAGTCAAATGAATATTGAAGCCATGCCTCATTTCTTATTTCTACCATCAATTCTATTCCACTTAGTAAAAATGTATCCATTGGGTATACCCATGTGTGTTGATCGAGAATGACGTCAAAGGTCATTCATAGGGTCAAACGTAAATAAAGGTCTTGATCTGCATCTCAATTTTTTTGTCAAACTGCATCAAACAATCAGTGGGAAAATAACTCATGTTCCTTTGATCGAGTGAAAGGTCAAAGGTCATCTATGGGTTCAAAAAAGGTCATATGCATTTTAATTGATCGCTATCAGCGACTCGTGTTTGGTGGAACGCACCTTGTCTCATATTCTTCAAGATAAACTTGTGGATCAATGACTGGGATTTACTGAGTGATTACTACCCGACATTCAGGAATAAATTTTAGTGACAATTAGTAACTTGTAAGAACAGAAAGCAACGGATATGACCATTCTTCTCTATTCCGTATTTCCCGTCGACGCCCGCACTCACAGTGTAATTGAGCTGACTTGTGCCGCGCTTGTGCGATTTCATACCACACATCGCGCATCGTCATTACATCGGAATCATCAAATCCAAAGACCAAAAGGCAAATACTTATTCGAAAGTATAAAATAATTTTCATGCGGAAATGACTGTGTGACAAGATAAAGAAAGGAATATCATGCCGTTAACAACGGCCACATAAATTCTTTGCAGGACATGCAAGCTCATCCCTACCACTATTGCAGCCCTCCCCCCTCGACAATATAGTATTTTCATGTAAATCATTCTTTAAATTATTTCAAAATCATTTCTTTTAACTATAATCTAACTGTATTGCCTGAGTATAACTTTTATCAATGACATTCATGAAATCTCTCAATTAAAATGCATTTAATCATTTCTGCTAACATTTGATGGTTTATACAGCTTCGGTTACTATCAATAGTTTTCTTATGTGTTTTGCTACAACAAAACTCCCACGCCATGGGACAACGCCGCCGCTTCCCTCAGACAAAATCGTGCCTCTGCAAAATTCTGTGATCTATCATCATCAATTGCAGCTCTGATTAAGCAGATTTATTCCAAAAATAACAGAATTGCTTGCCTCATTTCTGACAATTTCATCGATTTTATATGAAGGCTAGGTTGGCTCTCAAAACTTGTACACAAATTTCGAAATGCATTAATTATGCTAATTTTTTTCATGTCCCTTCCGGGGCATGAAACTAATATTTTTCTCACTCTAATTTTTTTATATTCATGTTCCTTCCGGGACATCAAATTTTAATTTTTTGACCAGTATAAAATTGTACCACATGAAATTTCGGATATATGATGTTGCGAGATGCCGGATGAGCGCTACGTCATTGACGTTTTCTAGTTTTTATTCCCATGTAAGTTCAATCTGACGCAAAGAAAATTAAAATCAGACAAAAACTTCTATCAAAATCTTCTCTTTTGTATGCTTATGGACAAATGCAACAGTAATTTTTGCAGGTTATGTCTTTGTATGTTGTTTATCACATATTATCTGGATGTAGGGTCTTGTATGTATTGGTTTGATAAATCTCAACCCCCAAAATTATTTTTTGCTGCCTTAGAGCCAGAGTGGACCATCGTATCAAGCAGCTGACTGACACCTTGACCAGGGAGCTCCAGGTATCCCCAGACCGGTCCCTGAGGGGTGGACCCCAAGTGACCAGGAGAGCGGTCACTCAGCTTATTAGACTGGGGAGAGCAACACAAGTATGTAGGATCAACATAACTCTGCATATTTTGGCATGTATTTCACATAATTCACATTTGGTTAATTTCATTGTTTTGAAGTTTACCTTAATAGTTATCAGTGATTATTTTAATCTGCATAAACATTATCTGCTTATACTGCATTATTGAAATATCATCAGTTGTCCGGCAGAAGGGCCCTAGCATATGTTTCCATCAAAAGGGCCTTGACAGAAAATTTTCTCCAATTTGAGAAATATTGCTTTGTTTGATATTTTTGTA
>JZLH01S0318343.1:17748-20248 GCA_001188425.1 Eucidaris tribuloides
AAAGTTATAGCAGAGTCGTAAGACAGGATTAGTCGTAACGCATCAGGCAAAGAAAGCTTGGAGTATTGCCTCGAAGACTTTTCTGGGCTTTGTTTACAACAAAATAGTATTATGTGACTGTTATTGCAAAAATTGTTTTCTCCAATTTCACTCTAGCCAAGGGTATACAAAATATTGAAATAATAGCACTCTCATTGCACGCACATTAACAACAAATCGAATCACAATGTAACATACATACAATTTACACAGATATTTTTGCATACAGGTACTTGAAACTACAAGTAAAAATTGTGTGCATAGGTAATAGATTAATAGAATATGTAAAAATTTGTGAGGGAGTTTTAAGTCTTATCTAATTCTCAAGCTACAAATGGACATAGATTTATCATACCAAATATGCTAAAACCTAACGTGAGCAGACCTTATAGAAATGCACATACATATATAAACACTGACGAGATTTCAGTGTGGTGTTGCCTTCATTGTTGCCCTATAGTACATACTTGGTCCTAGTTACATCAAAATCCGATCAGCTGTTCCTAAGTTATCACGGTAACGAAAACCGGTATCGGACGGACGCATGGACGGACGGACGGACGGACAACTTGAAAACATGATGCCTCGGGCATCTTCGTTGCGGAGGCATAAAAAAAAATCCTCGTCCCGATCCTCTCCGGGCTAGTTTTGAATTTGGTTTATAGGCACTCTCTCCCGAGACATTTTCCGATTCGTTTTCACGAACACTCCCCGCCCCTTCTTACAGCTGGTTTTGAGGGAGTTTGCAAGAGAAAAACCAATCACCGAGTATGCGGACAGAGCCAGCCCCACCCCTCCCCCTATCCTCTCCCATCCGTCTCCCATCAGGGGCATCGATCCTGGGTGGAGGGGCAGGGGGCAGTCACCATCCTAATGAATATATTGGGAGGGGACATGCATAGTGATTGCCCCCCCCCCACCCCATAATTTGATAACTTGAAACTTCAGAAAACGCAATGCAAGGATACGTTTAAAAAGCAGTGCAAGACACTCAAAACCGTAAAAATGCTACTAAACGTACATAATTTTCAATTTTTCGGAGTGTTTCGCCCGCCCAATTTGATATTGTAATTTGGCGCGAGAAGCGCGCCGAAACTCTACATTTTTCTTTCTTTGCCCCCCCCCCCCATGATGGATCGACGCTCCAGTCTCCCATCTTTCGCCACCATGTGTGATGTTGAAGGTGGCATACTATAAGCGCGCCGATATAGAAATATCGGTATTAACTTTGCGGTAGAAAGCGATACGGTGGTGTCACTGTGAACTCTATGATGGATTGCTGACTGTCATATATCCTAAATTTAGAAACACGGAATTGGAGAGGAAGAAAGAAGAAAGATATACCCTTTTAACTTCTGATGATGAACATAGACTGTGCTTAATTTACCAGATGTATTTAGGTATACATTTTCTGTATAGCGTTTAACCAGATGGTTACTGTCAAGTTCTGTGTGGCATTTTCAATGTGTCCCTATATAAACAATTTTGTCACTCAGAAAACGTTACACAAATCAACAGCTAAAAACATAAGCGAAATCGACACACTGAATAGCTCATCAGAAGCGAATTACGGGTAGTGGTAGGGAGTTTAACCACTCCCCCCCCCCCCCCCCGTGGACTGGCAAGTGAAAATATTTGTTTGGTGTTATTAGTGTTCGTAGATGTCAGGAAAACTAAAACGTATTGCAGAAATAATGTTTAAAAAGCAGTGCAAAACTTAACATAGAAATATTATCAAACACACACAATTTTTAAATTTTCGGCGCGCTTAGCGCGCACCGAAACTTGTTTTTTTTTCACTTTTCGACGCGCTTCACGCTGAAAATTCTGTATTGCAACTTGGCCCGCGGAGCACGCCGAAAATTTTTGGTCATTCCCCTTAGGCCTTAGGCCCCCCCCCCCTTAGGCCTTAGCACAAAAAAAAATAGATCCGCCAATGCTGTGTCTGTTTTCATCATAAGAATGGTCTTTTTAACTCTCTCGTTACCAAAGCTATGGAAGCTCTTTGAGTTGTTATATATTCATGTGACTTTAGTAATGAATGGGTTAATGTCTTTATCGAAACATTTACAGAAGATTTCGAATCAGTGATGACAAAACTGATACAGATCCATAATTTAGCTTGTCTCTCCCTTCATATGACCGAGTTCAAAATTTAAGTATTATCTAAGTAAAAAAAAAAAAAAAACTACATCTCATCACATCATCTATATTTGGGGTCTCCTCACACCATTATAGGAATCATAAATCTAATCATTACATTTCTCTCCGGTGCCCAATTGCCCCGCTCTTGGGTCATCGGTTTGCAATGTACATCTGTAGAAAATGATACAGCTATTCCAAGTATTCTATATATACCCTCGCCGCCGTTGATTCGTAAATATACACCATTTCTAGAGTAGCCCGTAATCCATTAATCAAGTGGCTCCGTCTCTATCACCCCTTCCACTTGAACTTCGAT
>JZLH01S0318343.1:22748-30795 GCA_001188425.1 Eucidaris tribuloides
ATAACCAGGCACCGGGTGAATTTAACACAGTAGGTCTCATAGACATACCGGCTCACTCCGGCAAATTTTACGCCGTTTTAGAGTAAATATTTTACTCGGAGTTTTCCGAATGCACCGATATTGGACGTTTCCTTACTCTCATCACAAATCAATAAAAGGGCCGGCGTTTTATACTCGTAAGAGAAATTAGATGAACCACGCTGTTTGTACTATGTGATACCAAGGTTGTTGACTAGTACGAGACTCAATTTCTTTGAAACAATATTGGGGGGGGGGGCATGGCCCCCTCCTGCTGAATATCTAAGTCATGAAGAAACTGGCACAGGTATAAAAGTAGAGACACCCATCTGGATTGATGAGTTGACTGACACTCTGAAATAGATATTGAGATCGCGGGGCCGCATTAATCGTCAGTTTCAGTACTAACGCCTCTCTTGTAGTTAGGGTCGTATCAAGGTAACGCCCTTTTGGCCTCATAGGTCTGTGCTTTCACTGAATAAAGCAGGGACGGCGTAAGAGGGGAGCAGGGAGCCGCCGCCCCCTATGGTTTTGAAAGCAATCAAAATCAAGAGGGTAGCGTGTTTGGAAAATTTCGCCCATGAAGATTTCCAGCCATAGACGTATACCGAGGCACCAAATCATTGATTTTTGTGGCTTTACAGGTTCCCGTTTGGTCGTGGTTTGACCATGGAACAGGTTCCCGATAGGCCTGTTGACTTTTTGGGGGGCTTGTCTCTTTCCTATTTGGCCGTGACAGATTCCCGTTCGATCGTGGAACAGATTTCAGTCCTAAGATATACATGTATACCCTAGCGCCGCCACTGAAATAAAGATATAAATTAAAATCTATGGTTTTGTCCCAAGGCAGTATCTATCTACACTTGCATAAAGTTTATGGTTTACAAGATGAAACGAAATAAAAGGTATATTTTGTTTTCCACGTGATGCACAAACGCCAAATAGCCCACAAACGCATAATTTCCAAAAATATATTTAAGGATCTGAAATATTTATTTCTTGCTCCACATAGGAGGTGTTGTGGTCGAGCGGTAGTACGCTCGTCTCTCAAGCAAAGGGTAGTGGGTTCGAGCCACCTATTGCCCGACACGTTTGCCCTTCAGCGAGGCATTTTATCCACATCGCTGCTCTCTACCCAGGTGTACATAATTATATGGGTACCCGGTGTGCGCCTGTAAAATAGCGACAGGCTGGAATGTTCCCGAGGGAGTGGAGAGTAAGCACTATGGAAGTGATGGATTGAATTTATGTATCCAGTGACCGGGATAATAGCGCAATAAGAACCCTTTATTCTTCATTATCGGCCACTTTAACGTGACAAATGTAATTTGGTACAGTTATGATAAATCTGCTGTAACTTTCCTTTAGTACCCAATAGGGCTTTTTATAAATCAGTTTAACACTTTGGGTGCAAACGGCGCACTGGCTCGCCCACGTTTAACCTCAACCGGTTCCCCGAGAAGACAACCAGTTCAATACCTTTCAATTCAATTGATAAACGTCACTGAAATTCCTACCAATTACATTTTTCGTAACATGAACTCACATTGAACCAAATTTTAAAAAAAAAGTCTTGTCTCAATAGCATTTGGATTTTTTTTTACAGAAAATCATACAGTTTTGAAAGGTTGAACACAAAAGTACAAAATAATCCAGTCTCTGGTTAACACATCTGTTTTCTTTTAACATGTTTAAGCCCAACACCCAAAGTGTTAAATATTAACTACGTGTTAAGAGTTACTTATGACGTCACATCGAGTTGACCACACGTTTGAGCGGACGTGTCCCAGTTTTCACGTAATCTCATAATGAGTCTCACACGAGCAGACGGACGTGTGGGCACTAACCAAAAACCGATGGTCAAACTTTCTGGCTATATTGGGCGTTTTGGCGCCCAAAAAACTTGACATTTTCAAGGTGAACGTCTGCAAGTGTCACGATCCTCTGCATATCGACTCGAATTATCATCTTTTCTGCGAATTCTTGTGTGGTTAGTTATTTTTTGGCACAGAATCGTTGGGTGTCGTTAATGGGAGGGGGAAGAGGAATAGGAAGAGAGAGTGGAAAGGATCAAGGTTGTGTGTTCCACTCTTGACACGATATCATATGCTCGTTTAAGTGATTTTGATATAACACACATTCTGCATAAACCCAAACCCGAGATATATCGTACCTAGTCTCCAACGGGTTAATAGATCATTACAAAAAGTTACGTAGGGAAAATGGATGAAATACTCGGGCAATAAATTTGCCCATAAATTTGAAAGAGAAATATAGCAGGATCCAGGGTAGGAAACCCATCTCTAAAATCAAGCACAATATTCAAGGTGTCTGCCCTGACCGAGGGTTTTGCAGTTGACTGTTTCCTCCCGTTAGTCAACGACGTATTAGAAATCATAATGAGAAGGAAATTTATTGATTAGTATAATATGATAATGTGGATCCAATTTCTATCGTGGTTATACTTGCTCTACTCTTTTCACCCCTCTGTCTTCAGTTCCAAGAGTTAGACTGCAAAAACTGAGGTGATGAATTTATCAAAAAGAGTACTGCACAATATAGATACCAAAATTATTAATCTTAACACCATTTTGTTGTTGAAGTTAATGCTCTCGGCGTTTGAAGTTTATTGTTTAGTGTTTAAATAATACATGGGTATACTTGAAATTTTATGCCGCATCTGCACATCTATAATGATAAAGCAACAAATCCATGGGAGTTAAATTCACTACTTCTACTACTACTACTACTTCTACTACTACTACTACTACTACTACTACTACTACTACTACTACTACTACAACTACTTCTACCGTTACTACTACTACTATTACTACTACTACTACTACTACTATTACTACTACTACTACTACTACTACTACTACTACTACTACTATTACTACTACTACTACTACTACTATACTGTACTACTACTACTACTACTACTACTACTACTACTACTACTACTACTACTACTACTACTACTACTACTACTACTACTACTACTACTACTGCTACTACTCTACTACTACTACTACTACTACTACTACTACTACTACTACTACTACTACTGTTATACTACTGCAACTACTACTACTACTGTTACTACTACTACTACTGCTACTACTACTACTACTACTACTACTACTACTTCTACTACTACTACTGTAAGATACTACGAACTAGATATAGTGCAACTACTGATATAACAGTAATGTTTTTCAACTCTCATGCAAGTCCTTTCTTATGACGGATAGTGTCTGCAGTCTCGCCACCAGGACCGGATATCCGTCCTGAACCATGTGTTGTGAGGATAATCCGGATATGCCGTTTTTCCTTCCAAGTATGAAAATAGTGCCAAACACTGGACAATTACCATTATCACGTGTTGCCCTCAGTATTCCAGTATTCTGTTTCCCTTACAGTAGGCCTAGCGATCTCTCATCTCAACAAATCATCTGCAAGTTTTCTTCAGACAAACATCAGATGAGTACATTTGCCTCATTATTTTGTATTGATCAGTCCAGTTATCACGTATTTTCTTTCACTTCATCACTTCCTTAAATTATCATCTCCATTCGTCAGGTTTTCATTCCTTCATCTAATCGGATTTCATGAGCGTAACCAGTCTCTAGTTCAAAATCAGGGACGCATCCAGGGACAGAGGCAAATGCTACCATCCCCACACCTCCTCCGTAACCCCCCCCCCCAAAAAAAAAGAGAAATCTCTTATTCAAATTTATAGGCCTACATGTATGTATATTTTCGCTTGAAATCACCGAGCACACTATCTGCTTGTCAGTTGGACATTTTTCTACCTCTCCACCTGGACTGAGATCTGTGCATGGACTAGTTTCTTAACTAAGGGTAAAGGGGATGTTTAGTGACACTACAAAGTTTGGAATGATATTTCAAAGTTAACGCACTGCTCCACCCCCCCCCCCCTCACACACACACACACACACACACACACACACACACACACACACACACACACACACACACACACACACACACACACACACACACACACACACACACACACACACACACACACACACACACAACACACACACAATGAATTGTCTTTATCTTTTTACTTAAATCTTCAAGAATCGGGCAATGTGTAACAGAAGGTACATCTTCTTTTCGTTATGGTTTACTTGTCTGTATTCATGGTTTTCATCATTTCAATTTAAAGTGTAATATACCCTCCCTATACTTAAAAGTATTGCAACATACCCTATAACGCATGCAGTTTGAGTTGAAGGGGTCTTTCTATAATGATGACCTAATGTAGTTAATTATTGGAAAATAACAAATAAATTTGAAAAGAAATCAATGAATATTTTTTATCCTTTCTTTTCCAAGGCGGGGAGAATATCAAATGCAGGTGCACACAAAGTGCGGCAGAGGGGCTGGAACATAATTTTTTCCGCTTCCCTATATGGGTGGGAAGTTAATTCACACTAGCATAGTAATTCGGTTTCATATTTCCCATGGAACAATTTTGATGGTTTGGAAAGACTTCCAACAAACAATAAATACTAATACGTTACTCAGAACTAAGACCAAATCCCGCGAAGAAGAAAGAGTCTCCTATCTTCATAAGACAGTGAAGGAGGATACCCCCATATTTATTAATCTTTCTCAATTTTAAAGGCGGTTTACTATTGCGAACAACCTAAACTTTGCTGCCATGCGACTTTTCAGTACATTGGACATAATGATGTAGAGAGACGGCCATCATCTTTAATTAGTAACCTTATCCTCCTTACCACTGTCTTTAGAAGATATAGGATCGAGACGATTTCTTCTTCGCGGGGTGTGGTCTTCTTTCTGAGACCGCTTCAGAGGAACATATGGGCATTTTTGTTTGTTGAAAGCCTTTCCAAACCATCAAAACCGTTTCACGGGAAATGTGGAACCGAAATACGATGCTAGTGTGAATTAACACCCCATGCACCCGGGGAGGCGAAAAAATCTTTTTAAACAATTTAATGTGTTAATCTCTCCGCCTTGGAGAAGAAAGGGCGGAAAATATTCATTGATTTCTTTTCAGATAATTTGTTATTTCCCAATAATAAACTTCATTAGGACATCATTATAGAAAGACCTCTTCATTTCAAAATGCATGCATGCGTTATAGTGTATGTTGCAATACTTTTGAGTAGGGAGGGTATTATGATACTTCCATTCGAAGTGTCGTAAAGCAAATTAGTGAATGTGAATTACAGGTATTTTGTATTACAAACATATACTTTCTTCATTCTACATAGACAAAGAGAACAGTAAACGCAAAAGAAATGCAATATTGACATCAAATATACATGTAGTAATTTACATAACTGACTTAAGTACAGAAGAAGGCGTAAACCCCACAAAGCAAGTGCCCGTGGCGGGCACGCCCCAAAGTCTGACAATAATACCAGTACCAAAGAAAATCGAGACAAGACAAAACAAAACACAAACAAAGTATAACGTATTACAAGTCCAAGATCAGCCCAAATCTGATAAACTACTAAAAGGTAAATGACACACAGAACTGCGGTTATACATTATTGTCACCTGTACATTTTCGCCACTTGTCTGTACTTAAATCAGATGTCTGTAGGGGATTCCTGTGTCTGTACGAATGTTTAGGCTGTATGTCTGTTGCCTAGGTTGACCGTGATGTGTAAGTCGTTTGTCTAGTCTTTTCGTATTTGTTTCGTTTCGTGTTAATGCCAAATGTTAATTGATAAAACACATATCCGTCGTTATCAATTAACAAGACTTGTCTCGTCTGGAATTCAAGGTTTTAGTTCTGTTTACTTTTTTTATTGTTGAATATATCTATATCTCTGCCTCTCTCTAATCAATTTCTTTTAGACCCTTCCCCAAACCACAACATTCCAATGGAGTGTAATGGACGTATGATTTTTGTGTTCTGTTCTTTTTTTTGGGGGGGGGTGGGGGCAAATAAGTCATCCCCATACTATACAATGCTAAAAGTCACTTGGCGCTAAGAAATGAGTTACTGAAAGAAAACTTATTATATTCCCTTTAGACGCACAAAAGATGAAGTAGTTTATTTGCTTGTTTTGTGTATTTATTTATTTATTTATTTGTTTTGTTTGTTTGTTTGTTTGTTTGTTAAACTTTGTTTGTTTGTTGTCTTTTCCATGGGTCTGTCAGTTTGAACACTTTTTTGGGGGGCCAATAAAGAAGCACATTGGTACATCAAAATAAATATAAACCTACATGCATCTACAATAATTTTAGAAACTATTGTTCATATTGACGAAGACAATTATTTATAACGAAGTTTTGTGACGATAGCGATATAATCAAAATTATTTTTTTTTAAAGAAATATCTCTCTAGATGTTGTGGAAAGGGGGTGAGGAAATAATCACATTATTTAATTCCATGTTCAATCTCACCTCAGGGGCGTAGGCTGGTTCGGCATGGGGGTGCACATCTTGGGGAGGTGGAACAGGGGAGGTGCACATATTAGGGAGGTGGAACTAAAGTTGAGAAAATCAGGCGTTGAAAGCAGAAAAAGTGGTGCAAATTTCGTTTTTGCTATTAGGGTGGAACTCCTATGGCTCTGCGGGGGGGGGTGCACGTGCACCCAGTGCACCCCCCAGCCTACGCCCTTGCACCTTAGATCTGCACTTGAAAATACCATCGAAGAATTTGCCACATTTAGACATACTAGTAAACTACTAGTCCTTCACTGATTAAAAAAAAACGGCGTGCATTCTCGTTATTCCTTACACTAAATTGTAAATAATTCCTTTAAAAAATTTGTCTTCACGTCTTCCGCCATATGACCAATATTTGACAAGTCAAATATCAGAGGTCCCTGTGAGGAGCTTTGTTAAAAGATTTTTTTCCCCGTGGAATGGTCTTAGTCTGGTGGCGAAGGCCAAAAAAGTCGTCTGGATAAGGCATATGGTGGTCACTTTTGCTAGAGCTGTGCAAGTTGATATTTTCATACAGTAGATACTTTGAAGTTATATTTTTTTGCTTATTGCGTGTTTTCTATCTTTACGCATGAATGCTTTCCAGGTAACCATAGCAACCACTCCGCACTTTTTTGATGAAAATACCGCATTTCATAGATGTCTTAAAAAAGACAATTTTTGGGGAGGCGTTTCCTATGATAATTTAAATGATAAGAACAAGAAATACATTTTACAACATTCGGCCAAATTTCATAGAGTTTGGTGACGTATAAAGGTCAAAGGTCATCTAAAAACGTGGGAAAAAAATGACTCCCCAAATCGTCAAAATTTGAAATTGACTGTAAATCTTTAAATTTGTTAAGAAAACTATAAGTGTGTGTGACCTTTATTTTACATGCTTTGTAAAGAGTAACTCAAAACAATTCTAATGACACCTCATTTGTTATTTTTGATCAATTTTCACGGATATTACAGCCACTTTTGTGAAGCCTTGCAAATAGCGATATTTCGGAAAATCTACCATGCGCCAACATGATGAAGTGGACAAGTCGCTTATTTTAGTTCTTTGCGAGTGGCCGTCAATCTTTTGCCCATATATAAACACAGAAATCACACCGCACGCGGAAGATCTCTCCATAGCTTACTACATACTGAAGTTAGCGCACAATATTCGACGATCATTTTGAAAATTGTATATTTCAACGGAATTAGTATTGATGTTCATAAGGTGGAATATTGACCACTGCTTTTACAAGTTTAAACCTTCATTTTGAAAATATAGTATTTACATACCCCAAAATACGTAATGAACCCCCGAATGAACGATATTCAGCCGTTTGGAAGAGATAAACATATGATTAAACTTAACCCTGAGGTAGTTTAACTTTTGGCCAAGTTAGACATACTATGTAACTTTCAACGTTTCAACTTTGAATAAGAAAAGTCAAACTTATGGTCTAACTTGGGCAAAAACCTATGTTTAAAGGGTATGTAAGTTAAACCAGCTTCGAATATACAGGTCAGTGTTGTAGTCAAGACCAGGCCATCCGAGACCAAGACCAAGACCAAGACCAGACA
>JZLH01S0318387.1:2385-13778 GCA_001188425.1 Eucidaris tribuloides
GTACGTACGACACACACACACACACGACACACACACACACACACACACACACACACACACACACACACACACACACACACAAACGCAGAACTGAATTAAAATCAAACTGAAGAATTACTTTTACTTTTCCATCAACAGGTTGAAGTGGCCCTGACGAAAAGTGAACCAAAGAAGAAAAAGAGAGGAATCTTCAGTAGGCTGGGAATTTCAAAGGCAAACAAGAAAGTGTAAAGTTGTCGGCACGCGATCGGCTGTATAGACCACTCCAGTTTGAAGAAAATCCTATTGTATCATCCGCCATGGCTGGGAGCCATCTGTCAGCATATCAAAAGATGACGCACATAGCCATGCACAAAGGCGCTGTTAGCGCGCGCGGGGGGGGGGCCAGAGGGGGCACTTTGCCCACCCCCCCCAATAAAATTATGGGGGCCGTGGGTCAAAACGAGTTTTTTGCCCCTTCCCCCCCCATGTGCCCCCCGAAAGGTAAAAAATAATTAATCAACTACACTATAAAAGACCAAAATGAGCAATAAAGGCAATTTTCTTGTATAAAATTGTCAATTCATAACTGAAAAATGCAAAATTTTCGTCCCTGACGGGGCACTTACACTTCCAAGTAAATTTAGTGTATATGGTGGCCTCTCGTCCTTCGACGAGTGTGCCCCCGTGTAACATACCGTTAGTAAACCCTTTCATTTCCCCTTTCTTCTAAGTTTTCTAGTAATATAATTATTTCATTGCTCGAACAATGCGCTCACGTTTAAGCTTTTAATGAATACATTTCAGACTTAAACCGAATGGCAAAGTGGATGTGGCTCACTAATGCAAATGATCTCTCTATTGCTCGAAGAATAATACATATTGGCTAATTAAGCGCACATTACTTGTGACATACCTACATGTACGTATACGTTCATGAGAAATGAAAATTTACGATGATTCTGAGCTCTTGCTCGGGTCGTTCGCGCATATAAATGTTTACAAATAAATGTTTCTGAAAGGATATTGCATGACAAATGTGATGTTTGTTATTTAAATAGAGCGTAATACAAAAATTAATTGATTAGACGTGAAAATCTGTATACATTGTGAAGCGCTCGCTCGCTTTGCTCGTACTAAGTAAAATGAATAGTTTTCATATTATGTTTAATTCTCTAAAAATTTGTTTTAAAATGCTGTATTAACGCGACTGCTATACTCTATTTTTACGTAAAGTCCCTATTTATAAAATGAACCATATTAAAATATGTGTTTACCATGCCTAGAATCACGTCTTTTGTATGTCTATTTTTTGTAAAAATTTCCTGCCGTGGGAGGGAGTATCCCCCTCCCACACCCTCCCCCGCTCGGTTGATTCGCTCTCTCGCAACTATGTCTACCCAATCTCCAGTGAAAATAATTATGTATTTTCCATGCCTAGAATAAACGTCTTTGCTATGCGTATTTTCAAAAAGTACCTGTGGGAGGGATACCACCCTCGCATAGTATGACATACTAAATTACAGTTTGTCACATACTTCCTGTACGCCTTTTTGAAAACCTGTCTACACAATCCCCAATTATCTTGATATATGTATTTACCATGCCTAGAATCACGTCTTTTCTATGCATATTTTCAAAGGTTCCAATCGTGGGACGGGGATCCCCTTCACACCCTCCAGGTCGCGTCGTTTCCTCGGAAGTATGACTACCCAATTACAGTTTTTCACATAATTCCTCTACATCTTTTTGAAAAAAAAAAACTGACTACAATGATTATCCCTAATAATTTTCAGAAGGTGTACCTTTAAAATATGTATTTACCATGCCTAGAATTGCGTCTTTTTTATGCGTATTTTCAAAAAGTTCCTACCGTGGGAGGGGGTATACCCTTCCCCCCGTTCGGTCGCTACGCTACCTCGCATGTTTCCGTCAAGCCCCTAGTAGACCCCCTTAAATTTCTGCTCTACAACCGCGCCTGCCCACACCCTCCCCTGCCCCGCTCGGTCGCTTCGCTCCCTCGCCGAGGAACTCATCATGCTCATAGGCCTACTGTAAGATAAATGTGCCCCCATCGAGATTTTGCCCCTCCAAAACTAAAAGTGTTCCGGCGCGCCTGTCCATGCATGTCCATGCATGGCAAACAGTGTAGACTAGCAATAATTTGTTCACTTCTTGTAATCGTCAATAGTTTTTGTCCTAATGATTGTATGTACTATACTTTGCCATATTTACTGGTTCGATTTGAATTAAATTCAAATCAATCAAACAATCAATCAAATTGACATTGCGTAAGTCTCTTTTAGTGTAAATAACTTCTAATATATCGCTGGACTTTATAGTTTATATGTCATAGTTTATTTATCTCGTTATAACTGTATGTACTATAATTTGTGGTTTTGTTTTAATGGTATTGGCTAACATTTACCACAGTTAAAAAATCTGAGCTACATGATTCCCCATGCTACTATTGTCTTTGATAAGGTCTAAAAACGACGGCCTGAAAAAAATTTGTATTTCAAAATTATTATTTAGTGCTTTAGAAAAGTGAAAAACGTAAGTAGATCGGATTCACCTGCCCATTTTCTCACATAGACTTACTGTGTGTACACCTACGCTATTTTTAAAATCGCCCCGAGTTTTAATTGTTTATTCATGCATAACTTGCCATTGGCAGTGTAACTTTCCAAACGTTTTATTCTAGGGTGTTTATTTGTCCATATGAACACTACTATGTAGTTCAGATATCAAAATTTGACAATTTTTTTAAATTGAAGCTCCACAATGTTAGCCTATCACTTTAACGAAATTTGATTTATTGTGAAATTCTTTTTGTAAACGACTTTTTTACTGGAGTTTATAGTTCATAGTTATACTCCATTGTTCATAGTTTATTTCTCTCTTTGTGATTGTATATACTATTCACTTTTTTTTGGTTTGATGAAGGCTTGATTTCATTTTGCTTTGCCTATAAGTCTTATCACTGGATCCTTAACGTTGCAGTGATGGATACTCGCTGAGGGAGGCCATCCAACCGCATAGTTTAATTGAATTCTTAAATATTGTTTAGTATATTTATCTAAAATAAACCACCAATATCCAAGAACAGTCTGGTCATATAAATTATGTACACATTCTCGAAAGCTAATCGTTTACTGATTATATATTACGAATTTACATGCCCGTCGGTCCACGAAGGATACTGTCGGGTATACACCCCCCCCCCCCCCGAAGAAGTTATAGCAACGCTCCAGTATATATGAAGTTGACCTACTTTTTGCGACATATAGGCTAGCCAGTCTGACTACCTTTAGGTTGAAAATCAACGAGCATGTGTGTCAGAATTCAGAGATTGAAGAACTAGTGGAGACTAATATACAAAAAGAATTGGAAGGACACAATAATATGTTAATTTGTTTGAAATTCCAATATTTCGTGAAATTATTCTGCTAATTAACTCACGAGTTTAACAGTTGCCCACACACACACACAAATTATGTTAGGCATTTGTTGAAATGAAGGTTAAAGGTGTAGTTTGGGAAGGTTTAACTCCGATTTCGCACGATTTTTGTTTATCAACCTGCACATATTCATCAGATATGAGATTAATGTATTTTGAAATTAGTAACTTGGTTTTGTTAAACTCTATTTGATTAAAAATACATTTTCTTTTCATGTTGGATGACAATATTTTTTGTAACATAATGTGTTTATTGTAGAATAAAGTATAGTGAACAAGGTGTAAGCTGTGAATTGATCAGTCAAATGCTACCTCCTCGTTGGATAAAATTCCATCGGATGTTCCCGTGACACAAGTGAATGTATGTGAGTGTGTGTGTGTGTGTGTGTGTGTGTGTGTGTGTGTGTGTGTGTGTGTGTGTGTGTGTGTGTGTGTGTGTGTGTGTGTGTGCACTGACGCGTGGTGGAAATCGAGGACACACATGCGAACTGTACATTTGAATCGAGACACACCGATAACCGAGGACGTCCTCGGTTCGAAACGCTGGGAAATAGCAGCAAATCACTGTACTTCCATTAGGGGTAGGGTCTTCAGTTACGTTAATTCGTACAGGTCCTCGTCAAGCGTAATGTACGTATGGGTCCTCGATGGAATATACTCCTACTAACACACAAGTCCTCGGTTATGTGTATCATACCTATTCGTTAAATGAGTCTCGATTTCCACCAGAAACGCGTATAGGTGTGTGTGTGTGTGGTGTGTGTGTGTGTGTGTGTGTGTGTGTGTGTGTGTGTGTGTGTGTGTGTGTGTGTGTGTGTGTGTGTGTGTGTGTGTGTGTGTGTGTGTGTGTGTGTGTGTGTGTGTGTGTGTTTGTTTGTGTGTGTGTGGTGGTGTGTGTTTGTGTGTGTGTGTGTGTGTGTGTGTGTGTGTGTGTGTGTGTGTGTGTGTTGTGTGGTGGTGGTGTGTGTGTGTGTTTTGTTTGTGTGTGTGTGTGTGTGTTTGTGTGTGTGTGTGTGTGTGTGTGTGTGTGTGTGTGTGTGTGTGTGTGTGTTGTGTGTTGTGTGAACTCGTTATACATTTTTTATGAAGCCTTTTATTTCTCAAAATAATGTGGAACTCCTTATTTTTACACTCGTCTGTTTGCATCCATTGCCTTTTGTTATGCAGAACGGGCTGTGAGGTTAACCTGTTTATTTGCATATATATTTCACAGGCATGGTAATTATCAACTTGTCAAATCCACTCACCTGGGCCATTCTTGAAAGTGAAACAAATTGTCACACACGTGACAAAACTTATTTGACCTCTCTGACCCTAAAAAGTATGATTAACATAACATTAAATATTTTCACTTGATCACTATTGACATATATAAGATATATTTACATTTCAAAACAATGTACCTGCAAGGCCTTGGAATTACATGAGATACAGAGGTCAAATAAGTTCTGTCACGTGTGTGACCATTTGTTTCACTTTCAAAGAATGGCCCACCATAGATTTATCCTATCAGTATCTAGAGCAACCAAGATGGCTGTAAAAGTCTGTCATTTCTGCTTGAAACCTTATGGGCATTAGCGTAGCCAAAGTGGAGCAGGGTGGCACTTGCCCCCCCCCCCCCAATAATGCATTTTCCGAATTTTGTCGGTACATTTGAAATTTTGTCGGTACATGTAGACCGTCACCCATGACATCTCGTACCGACAAAATGTACCAAGTACCGGACGAAAATAAGCCGAGAAATTACACTTTTTGAAGTGTAAAAACGCAAAATTTTCAAACTCGCTCGCTCCGCTCGCTCGCAAAACGACTTAGATTTTGTTGACGGGTGCTTTGCCGGTAATTTGTCAATCATACTATGATCATAACGTCATGTCGTCAGTAAGAGAACCACGTCATCTTGCACCAACAGAATGTCCCAATAACCGACAAAAATTATGCAAGAAATTTGCACTTTACCGTTTTTAATATGGAATTCCCTTTTCTCAATACTTTATGTTTATGAGGTCACAAAATGTATATTCCTTGACAGAAGAGCGTTCCTGTCAGATAAAAAGTACATGATGTTTGGGCGCTCGCTCGCGCATATAATGATAATCCACGTAATGTTGTTGCCAATTAGGCAATCATAATGCCAGTAATGCATGGCAAAAGTTACAGTTGCCTGCAATAAATGGATGGAGAACTCTACAGAGCTTTTCATGTTAAGTTATATATAAAAGAGCAAATCGTCTGTATTCTGGAGCGCTCGCTCGCATTCTTAACAGACACACACACACACACACACACACACACATGCAAAATTGAATTTGCCGTTGTCGGTACATTTGGGTGTCTTGCCCCCTCCCCCCAATACCAAAAAGCTGGCTACGCTACTGCTAATGGGTAACGATCAATCATGGCATGTCGTGATTGTTATTTCATCATGTACAATACGATGTAGAGGGAAGTATGACCGAACACAATGTACTATTGTTTCATTGGTTTTTAAAGGCAACGTTTGACAGTTATTACGAATTTAAGCTTTGTAATTTTCCATGCTATTAGTGTTTCTGCTACTCTCTACAATCAGAATTTTGGCCTCAGGATGGTAATCTATTGGCTGACATTTATCTATACACATGTTGCTAGTGACGGCAAAACTGTCAAATGTTTTATGTTTTAGGGTGTGCATTTGTCTACTCAAACACTACTACGTAGTTAAGATATCAAAGTTTAACCAATTACTTTAAATGGGGCTTCCACAACTTTAAACAGTATCTTTTACATACTGCAATTATGCACTGACTTTGAAATTGCAAACATATGTCTCCTTTTTAAGCTTTAATTAACAGAGTAATCGATTTTCCTCTCGCCGCTGATGTAACGGTAAGAACATCATAAAATGAAATCAGACTCTGTAATGAAGAACAGTTTCAATGATAGGTATGATGGATCATCTAAACTAAAGGCAAAAAACGTAGATATTGTCATTTGGAAACAATATCTCCTTTGTGAAATGATATGTAATTATAGGAAAAAAAATCTTGGAAAAGACGTGTCATAAATCTACACATGAAAGAGGAATTTTATACCAACAACCAGCAAAATCAGTGAAATTCCGTATTTGAATGATGACAATTTACAGTTGTAAGTGTATATCTGTAATATAACTTTCTGGTGTTCCGTTCCTATTACTTATACGATTGGAATACGTAAAATGCTAGAAATATCTTTACCAGCCATATAATTTCAATATATATATTTCTTATCCTGCAACTTGCACGAATTTGCAGAACTTGCTGGCAAAAGCAGGTAAGTTTTATTTGGCCGCAGGTAACCACATGCGGAAACTACCAAATTTTGTGGCCTAATATGCAAAAGAAAGGTATTCACGACAAGATAAATTGTCAGGAAGAACATCAAAAATCCAAGGGCGTAGGCTGGGGAGGTGCACCCCCCCCCCCCTGCAGAGCCATAGGAGTTCCGCCCTAATAGCAAAAAAGAAATTTGCATCAATTTTTTCTGCTTTCAACGCCTGATTTTCCCAACTTTAGTTCCACCTCCCTAAGATATGCACCTCCCTGTTCCACCTCCCTGAGATGTGCACCTCCCCATGCCTAAACCAGCCTACGCCCTTGAAATCTGCTTCATTTAGGATACAAATCTAGTAGCACGTTTGTAATTTTTGCATACGTTTCTATCAAAGTACCAATTCTTGAAATAAAAGAAAATATATCTCAAAAAATATAATTTGAGTGATTCTAGTGGGAGGGGTGAGTAACGCGAGAGGCTATAGCAAGAGAGTTGATGAGGTGCTTGATATCATGAGAGCATCGTACAGTGAATTATTTTTATACCGTTTAATAGCATAATTATAATAAGCTAATTTGCATACAAGTGGGTAGAGCGTCCACCTCACGTGTGGAAAGTTGCAGGTTCGAGTCCCGGTAAGGTCATATTTGTACGAGTTTTTAAATATTTGTAAATGTTAATTAATAAAGTTAATTCTAATGTAAATACTATAGATAGCACTGGAATGAACCTAAATTGCGGTTCACACACAAAAACCACACAGTTTGCACAAAAAAGAACAATACTTTTTATTTTCTGTGGTGCAACTTTGCACCTTTCGGATGCAACTTTGTACCTTCAGAAAGGTGCAACCTTGCACCTTTCAAAAAGGTGCAAAGTTGCACTTTTAAAGGTGCTCCCATAGTGTGGCATTGGTCTGCACCTTTAAAGGTGCAAAGTTGAGCCTATTTTTCTTGGTGTGTAGTGACCTTATGGTATTTTAATAATAGCATTTTGTAGAGTTTAGGTCTTTTACGTATGTGCCAAATTTGAGAGTGATTGGTAAAAAAAAAAAAAAAAAGTAGAGAGGGGGCGGGACCACAATGTGCCCCGCTTAGGCAACGGAAGCCAACATAGCTTGTTTTTTAAAGGTTAAACCAATGGTTCTGTTTATGGGTTTAAGAATGTAGCCAATCGGATGCGCGTAGATACGTGACGAGGATATGCTTTGACAAGTCAAATCGTCACCAACAGTGCATTTGTTCACAAGGAACAAAATGTATACTTTACATTCTTAGAATTAGTAAAGCATTTAAGCATCATCTCGTTGTAAATGCATATTTTGCACAGTTCTAACTTGATATAAATATCAACATATAATAATATGTGTAGGCAAATCGTTCCAGCTTGTGGTTTGCACAATGATGCGAAAAACAACGGGATGTGCCTTAGGAGCGTAGCTACAGGGGCGTAGCTACGGGGGGCCTGGGGGGCACGTGCCCCCCCCCCCCCCCCTCACACACACACTACAAATATGAACCGGGGAAATTTCTGCGACGCTGGGATTTCGAGGAAAAGGAATTTTCAAGAAAGATATTGCGACCTGGGATTTGGAGATTTTGTTTTTCGCTCCACAACCACCCCCCCCCAACCGATGAGCAAGATTTCGGCGGAAAAAAAATGACCTGGGATTTGGTGCCCCCCCCCTACAAAATTTCAAGGCCTCCTCCTCCCTCCAGTGCCCCCTGCTGAAAAAATCCTAGCTACGCCACTGCGTGTTCCCCAAAAATGTACACCTGGCAGAACACAGAATCATTACCAACATCGAGTATTATTCCTTGTTTGGAATGCCGATATGGAAAGCTCACATAATTTTGTAGATCCTATCAACATTTAATCGGTCTAGCTTCAGTGGCTTTGAATATAGACACTGATGTGAAGCTAGTTTGTCCATTCTAAGTTTCATAAGAAATGCATACAATACAATGCACCACAATGTATCTAGGACTATATTATACTAGTGTGTTCTTTCCGTATCGAGACGTAAAGTAGGGAATAATATTTGATTTTGACAAATATTCTGCTCTGTGAGTGGGAGATTGTTATTGGGATGCGCAATTTATTCCGCAGTATTGTAATTAACAGGGTTGGCAGTTTCTTCCGCAGGCGGCTTTGTTCCGCCGGTTTTCACCGGTTTTTTCCGCTTTTTCAGAAGAAACGGAAAAAACCTCCTTAGTGTTTCTTTTGTCGTTATTTATTCAAGATTTTCATTTGATAAACTATCGTAACTATGATAAAACAGGACAGCTCTTTTGTTCTTTTGTTCTCCCCTGTTTTGGTAATGAACTTCTAACCATAGATTGTTGATTCCCTCCTATTCATGGTCACTTCACCATGCAACTACCGTAACTGTACTCAATTGATTGTACTGTAATATATACAGCTCAGTTTATAGCATGGAGAAAAATCGTCAAATAATCAGCCTGGCATTTTTTGCTAGCGGCTAAAATCCAAAATGGCTGCCGACGCCATTTTGAAATATTAGATTTTGACCCAGCTGGGGAACCAGAACACCTATAATCATGTTCAATGACACCTTTTCGGGTAAGTCGGCCCCAAGGATTCCGAATCTGACATTAGTTTGACGTTATAACATCATTTTCACCCAGAAATCCAAGATGGCCGCAGAAATCCAAGATGGCCGCCAACGCTATTTTGAAAAAGTAGGTTTTGACCCTGACGGGCAACAAGAGCACCTATATACATGTTCCATCACACTTTTTCGGGTAAGTCGGCCCCAAGGATTCCTAATCTGACATTAGTTTGACGTCATGACATCATTGTCACCCAGAAATCCAAGATGGCCGCCGACGCCATTTTGAAAAAGTCGGTTTTGACCCTGACGGGGAACAAGAGCACCTATTATCATGTTCAATGACACTTTTTCGGGTACGTCGGTCCCAAGGATTCCGAATCTGACATTAGTTTGACGTCATGACATCATTTTCACCCAGAAATCCAAGATGGCCGCCGACGCCATTTTGAAAAATGAGGTTTTGACCCACACATGGGAACCAGAGCACCTATAATCATGTCCAAAGACTCGATTTTCGGGCAAGACGACCCTAAGGATTCCGAATCTGACATTAGTTCGGCGATATGACATCATTTTAGCCAAAAAGTCTTAGATGGCCCATTCGCTAGAGCCAGCTTATTGAATAGGAGCATATAGGATGATGAATGGACCTTTTTGTGGCTAATTCACCGATTGAGGTCCTGATTTGTGAATATGTCATGAGAATAACAATAATTTAATCAACATTTTATTTTTTTGTACATGCCTTTAAGTTCGGAAATAGCCAAATACTAAGAAATTTTTTACAGAAAGTGTCCTACGTCAAAGAAAAAGGAAACCTAAAGACAAAAAAAAATGATATCTTTTTATGATCGGAACAAACGCCAAAATGGTTGTCAGGATACAGTCAGAATCAGAACTCTTAGGTGATGAATTCTTATCTCATAAGCATAAATAATATGTAAACCACATCACCGTACTAAAATGATTGTGAAAACATAAAACATAGTGAATAACCCAAAAAACAGGCTACTTTGTAGGATTTGTATGAATTACCTAGAACACTGTGGTAAACAACAATCTGTCCAGCCGGTCCTGGACTGCATTATTATGGAGTTTATGTTGTAGAGTTTGTACTCCTGTGTGCCTTCTAAGAGTTTTTCATCGGCATCAAAGTTCAATGACAAGTCATAGAAAGTTGAGGTTTTGTAGGCCAATTACACCAAAACAGAATAAATCAGTCCGAATCAGACCATCCTGCCCCGCTGGTTTCCGAATCATTAGATTCTCCTGATCCCCTTCCTTGCTCTCATCATCGTCGCTCTCATCCACCTTACTCTCATCTTCCTCGCTCTCAGTGTTCTAGGTAATTCATACAAATCCTACAAAGTAGCCTGCTTTTTTTTTGTTATTCACTATGTTTTATCTTTTCACAATCATTTTTAGTACGGTGATGTGGTTTACACATTATTTATGCTTATAAGATAAGAATTCATCACCTAAGAATTCTGATTCTGACTGTATTCTGACTACCATCAAAAAAAGATATTTTTTTCTTTAGGTTCCCTTTTTCTTTGACACTTTCTGTAAATATTTCTTAGTATTTGGCTATTTCCGAACTTAAATGCATGTACAAAAAATTAAAATGTTCACATGTCATATTCACAAATCAGGACCTCAATCGGTGAATTACCCAGAAAAAAGTATTAATTCATCCTCCTATATGCTCCCATTCAATAAGCTGGCTCTAGCGAATGGGCCATCTAAGACTTTTTGGCTAAAATGATGTCATATCGCCGAACTAATGTCAGATTCGGAATCCTTAGGGTCGTCTTGCCCGAAAATCGAGTCTTTAGACATGATTATAGGTGCTCTGGTTCCCACGTGTGGGTCAAAACCTAATTTTTCAAAATGGCGTTGGCGGCCATCTTGGATTTCTGGGTGAAAATGATGTCATGACGTCAAACTAATGTCAGATTCGGAATCCTTGGGACCGACGTACCCGAAAAAGTGTGATTGAACATGATAATTAATAGGTGCTCTTGTTCCCGTCAGGGTCAAAACCGACTTTTTCAAAATGGCGTTGGCGACCATCTTGGATTTCTG
>JZLH01S0318387.1:50641-60773 GCA_001188425.1 Eucidaris tribuloides
AATAATAATAATAATAATAATAATAATAATAATAATAATAATAATAATAATAATAATAATAATAATAATGATAATAATAATAATGATAATAATAATAATAATAATAATAATAATGATAATAAAATAATAGTAATAACAATAATAATAACAATAATAAAAATAAAAATAATAATGATAATAATAAATAAATTAATAATAAAAAATGATGATGATAATAATAATAATAATAATAATAGTAATAATGATAAAAATAAAATAATAATGATAATAATAATAAATAAATTAATAATAAAAATGATGATGATAATAATAATAATAACAATAATAATAATAATAATATAATAATAATTATTATTATTATTATTATTGTTCTTATTATTATTATACTATTATTATTATTATTATTATTATTATTATTATTATTATTATTATTATTATTATTATTATTATTAATTCATAATAATGGGTTCTTACAGTGCGCTATTCACCTCAGTATTATCGCGCTTACACGTTATTATTATCCGGTCACTGGATACAATTCAATCCAGCACTTGCAGTGCTTATTCTCCACTCCCTGGGGAGCATTCCAGCCAGTCGCCATTTTACAGGCGCGCACATGCTAAACAACCAACATAAACATTCCCATCCTGCCGGGTACCCATTTATACACCTGGGTAGAATGCAGCATGTGGATAAAAATGCCTTGCTGAAGAGCATTCGTGCCAGACAGTAGCTGGGCTTAAACCCACTACCCTTGGGTTGGGAAACGAGTGACCTACCGCTCATTGTAACTGTAGGTTTTATAATATGCTAGATGTAATGTTTTGTTTAATGAAATCTGATTTATTGTGTAATTCTTTCTGAAACTGCTTTTATTACTAGAATTCATAGGTCATAGTTACACTTTGTTGTTCAGAGTTTATTTCTCTCTTTGTGATTGTAAATATATTATTCACTTTTTGTTGGTTAGATCAATGAGGTTCGATTACATTTTGTTTTGTGTATATAAGTCCTATCACTGGACCCTTAACGTTGCAGTGATGGTTTCTTGCTGAGTGGGGCCATCCAGCCGCATATTTTAATTGAATTTTTAATTATTTTTTTAGTATATTTGATTAAAATAAGATACCATATCATACCATACTATAATATTCAAGAACAGTTTGGTGATACAAATTCTGTACACATTCTCGAAAGCTAATCGTTTACTGAGTGTATATTGCAAATTAAAGTAAAGTCAATATTTAATGGAAATTGTTCATTTTCATTAAATGATTTTATTTATCTAGCATATTTTTCTTCGAATTCAATTCAAATTTGTATCATAATGACATCTGATAAAGTTGTAGCACGACATACGGTATAAAGAAAATGGGTTTGATTATACAGTGTGTCCCAGAAGAAAAAAGGAAACCGGGTTTCATGGCAAAACTATTCTATCATAATGTATAATTCCTTCAATGAATTAGGTATGATTGTGAAGCTCTGTTCATCTTCTTTCATTTTACTTGTAATTCATCGTTCACGCATTATTGAATTAAAACAATTGATATTGGTGCTACTAAAATTTCATTGCCATTTTTCAGTGCATTTTCATAGTAGTAAATGTAATTATTTTTAAGAAACAAAAGCATGACATAAAAATTCATAATTTTTTCTTTTATCTGACACCTCATATAGAAAATGAACGGTGTATGCCGGAGAACAAGTAAATTTAAAACATGCCTGTTTCAGCGTGATATTTAGAATGAATGCATTTTGAGCAATTGGAAGCGAGCTGAACAAAAAGGTTCACGCACGGCTGACTTGGGGCACAGCAATAGGCTCCAATCATGTTCGCAAGGGCAATTTTTGGGTTGCTGGCTGCCAAATCCAGAAAACAGGGTTAATGAATACATTTTGGAACATTTCTGAAAACAAGCACCTTTTCAAATTGTCTTTTCTCACTGATGCATCGCTTATTTTTCACATATGTGGTGTCATATGAAAGAAGATAAAATCGGCTGTTTAATGATGTCCTTCAATGTCAAAGATATTTTGAATACATTCAAGCATGACAGTTTGAATTTCAAATTTGCTCGTGCAAATGATTTCATGACTGTGTCTGTTCGTATTGTCTTTGCTCAGCCGTGCGTAAATGGAAATCTTTGTGACTGGTATCAAATTAAAGAAGAGAAAATATGCTTTCCAATCATGTACAATTTTCTCTTCATATTTGTTATATTTGATATAAAAATATCTTCATCAATCTCGGTTTCCTTTTTTCTGGGACGCACTGTATAAGTATGCTATATTTTTTTCGGAATACATGTAATAGTATTTTATAAGATGGCGTCGAGGTTGATCGCTATAACAATTATTCTCAACGACGTAATCTGAACCCCTTACACCACTAACATTTACCTCTGCGACTTTGATGTGATTCTCTTTTATTAATATATAAACTCCTCAAAAAAGTTTGGAAATCTGAGTTTGATCGGTTATATCTCCCGTTTCGTAGAACTAATCAATGCAAGCTTGGTGTCATTGGAAAGATTATTTAATTTTCTTTAATATGATGCCCTATTTGTTATGATTATGCCATCAGGGAAAGGGCAGTACCTTAAATTGTGGTGTAAAGTGTAAATTGAAAAGCTGCCAAAATGACCAAAGTTCGCGCTTAATTCACCAATTGTTGTTGTTGGGTGAGAAGTGAGTTTTCCATTGCTCTTTGCGCCCTTTTAATATGCTTAATGTGAAATTGAAATGGATTGAAGAAACATCCCGCAAAATACGCAAGCAACAACAATAAGAAAGTGAAAAAATATGTTAAATGGGCATTAAAAACTGCCGACTTAAGAATTTAATCTCCACGGACGTTCACCAACATTAACCACCACACAGTGATAAAACGTGTCAATTAGCGTTGATTTGCATTGATTTTTCAAGAGAGAGTGTATCACAAGAATGGACTAGCCTGCATCGCAGCCCAAACCTCAACGCCCATTGAACATTTGTGGGTACCAACTTGCGTCGGGCTGATGGAAGAGAGTCATAAATACACATGTACAACGACATTGGCTGGTTGCGTCAATTACTGAATTGACTGAGTGGAATCCCATCCCACAGCAACGAATCACAAAAGCTCATGCACAGCAAAGTGAAGTGGGGCCAGGCGGTGGTGCAGTATCTTCGCACCCGATACTGAACTCTGATCATGTTATAAAATCAACGAACATTGATGAAATCAAAGATCCATGGAAATAAACATGAAAATCCATGCAAATCAAGCTCATGACACTTTTTTTATCACTTTGTTGTGTTAAAGTGGTGAGATTAAATGTTTGTGAGATTAAATGCCTTATATCCATTTTGTGAATGCCCATACATGTTTGTTTGGTTTTTTTCACTTTTGTTGTTGTTGTTTTGCTTGCTTGTGCAGTTGTTTTCTTTCAATCCATGTCAATGTTCACATTAGAATGCATAACAACCACAGAAACAATGGAAAACTCACTCATAAACAACAACAAAAATTTGGTGACTTACCGAACTTTGGTCAATTTGCAGCTTTTCAATTTACACTTTACACCACATTTTAAGACACCGCCCTTTCCCTGGTTGCATAATCATAACAAACAGGGCATCATTTTAAAGAAAATTAAATAATCTTTTCGATGATATCAAGCTTGCATAGGTTATTACTACGAAACGAGAGATATAAGCGATCAAACTCAGATTTCCAAACTTTTTTTGAGGAGGTTATATAACTCTCCTCTATACTCTATAGTTATCCGAAGATTTACTTGCCTACAAGCTTCCATTATTCACGTAGATTGTTTTTGTTTACATGAAAAATAAAAATATATATTAAATGGGGGATTTTAATTTGAATCTTGTGTCGAATTCTCATTGTGTCACCCAGTTTATTAATATTCTTAAAGCTAATGACCTTTAAGCTACTGTCACACTTCGCCGTCTAACGCGTTTATTAAACGTTTATTGGACTTTTTAATTCGTTTTTCAACTGGATTACAAACGTATCTGGACGTTGACAGACGGTGCTTTTCCGTTCTGTTCCCTTCAATTGTATTCTATTTGCCACCGTCTGACACCGTCTGAGGTAAATATTTTAGACGGAGGCAGACGGAATCGTTAGACGGCACAGTGTGACAGAAGCTTAAAGGCTGTGTCACACTGCGCCGTCTTACGATTCCGTCTGCTTCCGTCTAAAATATTTACCTCGGACGGTATCAGACGGTGGCGAATGACCATGAACGGTATAATATAGGAAAGCATGAGTAACGTCAAAATACGTCTCAGAAACGTCTGCTGAGTATAAGTAATTTCTTCATTCAGAACAACTAACGGGAAGATCAAACGTTTGCTTAAGTGTGATTAACGAACGAAACGGCTAAAAAAAAAAGTCTGAAACACGCTCATATTTCGTTAAGTGAATGTTTCTCAGACGTTATTCAGCTGTTTTCTTGCCGGTTCTACCGCTCTATAGACGTATTGTGCGCTCCGTGACTGGAGGCGGACTAGCTGTCCACCTGCCAAACAGCAATAAAGTCTATACAGGTAAAATTCCGCCCGAGTTACGATGAAAACGGCTAAAAAACGCCAGAGTAACATATGAGAACCGCCAATCGCGATCGGATGCTGGCCATTTCAAACTTCCAAAGTTAATATTCAAGAACAGTTTGGTCATACAAATTCTGTACACATTCTCGAAAGCTAATCGTTTAATGAGTGCATATTGCAAATTAAAGTAAAGTCAATATTTAATTGAAATTGTTCATTTTCATTAAATGATTTTATTTATCTAGCATATTTTTCTTCGAATTCAATTCAAATTTGTATCATAATGACATCTGATAAAGTTGTAGCACGACATATAAAGAAAATGGGTTTGATTATACAGTGTGTCCCAGAAAAAAAGGAAACCGGATTTCACGGCAAAACTATTCTATCATAATGAATAATGAATTAGGTATGATTGTGAAGCTCTGTTCCTCTTCTTTCATTTGGTACATAACTTGTAGTTCATCGTTCACGCATTATTGAATTAAAACAATTGATATTGGTGCTACTAAAATTTCATTGCCATTTTTCAGTGCATTTTCATAGTAGTAAATGTAATTATTTTTAAGAAACAAAAGCATGACATAAAAATTCATAATTTTTTCTTTTATCTGACACCTCATATGTAGAAAATGAATGGTGTATGCCGGAGAACAAGTAAATTTAAAACATGCCTGTTTCAGCGTGATATTTAGAATGAATGCATTTTGAGCAATTGGAAGCGAGCTGAACAAAAAGGTTCAAGCACGGCTAAAAAAAAACGTCAGAGTAACATACGCGAACCACCAATCGCGATCGGATGCTGGCCATTTCAAACTTCCAAAGTTAATTCCAAAGTTAAAAACGGCTAGCGCCGTCTGTCAACGTCTAGGTACGTCTGAAAACCAGTTGAAAAACAACTTAAAAAGTCTAACAAATGTCCAATAAACGTATGCGTTCGTTTTTTGTTTTTGTTTTCTGATGGAATGTTTAGACAGCGCAGAACGCAAAAGCGCCGTCTGTCAACGTCTAGATGCGTCTGTAATCCAGCTGAAAAACGAATTAAAATGTCCAATAAACGTTTAATAAACATACACGTTCGTTTTTCAGAGGAAATCGTTAGACGGCGCAGTGTGACAGTAGTTTTACCACCACATTAGTGATAGGCTAACATTGTGGAGCTCCAGTTTAAAAAATTGTCAAACTTTGATATCTGAACTATTAAAGTAGTGTTTGAATGGACAAATAAACACCTAACAATAACACCCAAACAAAGTTTGGAAATTTATGCTGCTACTGGAAAGATATGAATGAATAAACAATTAATACTCGGGGCGAGTAAAAAATAGCCTAGATCTACACACAATAAGTTTATGGGAGTAAACGGGCAGGTGAATCCGGTCAACTTACGATTTTTACTTTTTTAAAGCACTAAATAATCATTTTGAAATACAATTTTTTCAGGGCTTCATTTTTAGACCTTATCAAAGAGACTGGTAGCATGGGGAATCATGTAGCTCAGATTTTTTTTTTTTACTGCGGTAAATGTTAGCCAGTGGCTTTAATTAACCTACAAGGTTTAGTAGTATTAGTCCGATGGCTGGGTGGTTCCCGTGTGCATGGAATGTACCCCAAGTTACTCAACACAGGCATGTACTAGACCATCAGACACAACAAAAAAGTGAGGGTAAACTTTTGCTACCCCGGCAATTTTTTCGCTAGAGGGCGTTTTCAAAATGGCCGTTCGAATGTTATTTAATACCATATAATGACGATTTCATAGGAACTATTTGGGATGAAATTGCAACAAAAAATCAATATTTTCCTTTATACTTTGATGTCAAATGTATAGAATGGTCAGATTCACTAATAAACTGTATTCCTGATAGAGGGCGCTTTTCAAAATGGCTGCTAAATGTCATTTTATACCTGAAAATGGCATTTTCCTAGCCATTATATGGGGTGGAATGGCCCAGTTTTTCTGATAGCGCCCTCTATCAGGAATACATCGATTTTCTGAATTTGACCCCTCTATACATTACATCAACAAATTGAAAAAACAAACTGAAAAACCGGCGATTTCACCCCATATGGTGTATACATAAACGTCATTTTAATGTATTAAATAGCATTTGGCAGTCATTTTGAAAAGCGCCCTCTATCAGGAATAGAGTTTATTGGTGAATCTGACCCTTCTATACATTTTACATCAACCAATAGGCATGTGAAATTGCCATCCGATAGTTATCGGTTGGCATAGGTATCCGATAGTATTGGGATGGCCAGCGGATAGCCATCTGCAGTGCACAGTTTTTTGTTTGTTTGTTTTTTCTATGGGTCGTCAGATTGTTGTGGCTGCTTATGTCATTATATGCTATGGCATTCATAGGCCATTTTGGAAATTGCCCAGGTTTTTATTGGTGATTCTGACCTATACATTTTACATCAACTAATAGGGAACTCTGAAAACCTTGGCCATTTCATAACATGCCATGGCTATGAAAAGGTCATTACAAGGTACAACATGGTATTTGGCGGCCATTTAAAGCGCCCCACTATCAGGAATACAGATGTCTGGTGAGTCTTACCCCTCTTTACATTTGACATCGATGATTACTGAAGAAAACACTGAAAAAATGAGAAATTTCACCCCATATCACCTCATGTAGAGGACATGGAAATGTCATTTTAATGTATCAAAAGGTATTTGGCGGCCATTTTGGAAAACGCTCTCTATCAGGAATACAGTTATTTGCTAAATTTAACCCCTCTATACATTTTGACATCAACAAATACAGGAAAACATTGGAAAATCGGCGATTTTACCCCATATAGTGGACACTTTAATGTATTAAATGGCATTTGACAGTCATTTTGAAAAGCGCCCTCTATCAGGAATAAAGTTTATTGGTTAATCTGACCCTTCTGTACATTTTCCATTAACCAGTAGGAAACTCTGAAAAACCAGGCATTCCACCCCATGTGATGGCTAAGAAAACGCCATTCTAAGGTATTAAATGACATTTGGCAGCCATTTTGAAAAGCGCCCTCTACCAGGAATACAGTTTATTAGTGAATCTGACCATTCTATACATTTGACATCAAAATATAAAGGAAAATACTTTTAAAAAAATGCAAAATCTCACCCCAAATAGTGCCTATGAAATTGTCATCATAATGTGGTATTAAACGGCATTTTGGCGTCCATTTTGAAAACGCCCTCTAGCAAAAAAAAGTGAAGGGGTAGCAAAAGTCTACCCTCACTGTTTTGTTATGTCTGATGGTCTAGTACATGCCTGTGGTGAGTAACTAAGGGTACATTTCATGCACACGGGAACCCACCCAGCCAACGAACTATACCCTCCCTACTCAAAAGTATTGCAACATACAATATAACGCATACATTTTACGTTGAAGGGGTCTTTCTAAAATGATGTCCTACCTCCGTTTATTATTGGAAAATTAAAAAAAATTTAAAAAAATCAATTGAAATATACTTTTTCGTTCCTTCTCCAAGTCGGAGAGTTTATCAAATGCAAGCGCGCCCAAGACGAGGGGATGGAACATGCATAAATTTTAACCCTTTTTTGCTCCCCGTAGGGTGGGGGTGTTAACTAACACTAGCATCGTAATTCGGTTTCAGATTACCAATAAAACGTTTTTAATGGTTGGAAAGACTTCTAGCAATCATAAAATGTCACTATGATCCTCTGAAGGGGTCTCAGAAGGAAGACCACGCCCCTCGAAGACGAAAGTGACCTCCTGTCTTCATAAGACAGTGTAAGGAGGAAACGCGCCATATTTTAAACAAGACCTCTATTAAGATATAATTTCTCACTCTTTTTCTCTATTCTAAAGGCAGTTTACGATTGTGAACATCTTGAAATTTATTGTCATGAAACTTCTGGGTACACTGGATATTAATGATGCGAAGAAAAAATCTTTTATGAGTAGCCTTATCCTCCTTGTCACTGTGTTATGAAGATAAGAGGTCACTTTCGTCTTCGAGGGGCGTGGTCTTCCTTCTGAGACCCCTTCAGAGGATCATAGTGACATTTTATGATTGCTAGAAGTCTTTCCAAACCATAAAAACCGTTTTATTGGTAATCTGAAACCGAATTACGATGCTAGTGTTAGTTAACACCCCACCCCTACGGAGAGCAAAAAAGGGGTTAAAATTTATGCATGTTCCATCCCCTCTGTCTTGGGCGCGCTTGCATTTGATAAACTCTCCGACTTGGAGAAGGAACGAGAAAGTATATTCATTGATTTATTTTAAAAAAAATTGTAATTTTCCAATAATAAACGGAGGTAGGACATCATTTCAGAAAGACCCCTTCAACGTAAAATGTATGCGTTATATTGTATGTTGCAATACTTTTGAGTAGGGAGGGTACAAGTAAATCTCTTCTTGATAATATATTCTCAAATGTGCTTCACAATTGTAAGAATGGAATCTACTACTCCGATATTTCGGAGCAATTACTCATTTTAATATTTGTAATCAACGTCATAATTTGAATTCATTTCTTTCCATTCCCTGTCCGTTTGGCCTCTGCATTGGGGTGTTGGACAGTAATCTGAAGAAGAAGAAGAAGAAGAAGAAGAAGGAAAGAAAAGGAACACTGCGACACATTTATTCGTCATTTCTGTGTTTATTTTCAGAACATATGTTTAATTTTCATAAAATGAATTCAAAGATGTATACTAAACATGTGACATGTTTACATGTCATACATGTTAATTTCCAAGTGTTTAACTAATGTGTTTAACCAATTTTGCAGGACATAAGATAAACATATAACATGTTTATAAATTTTACAGATGTACAAGATCAAAACACCTACCAGGGTAAAGAATTCTCTGTTTGCTTTGCACACAAAATCTGTCAAATGTGACTTTTCTCAGTATATAAAAAGAATGCTATCAATCTGTATGATATAGAATGAGTAGAGACTATATTAAATATGTACATAGTGATCAGATGTCTGAAAAAATAATTATATAGAAACAAGTTAACGTTAACTATAGATGAGATGATCATGGGATTGCCTATCACATTTGCCAGCATTGAGATACTGACTTATTTTCAAATCTGTTGAAAAAGGCTGAATCTTCCTTTGAAAATCATGTTAAGTATAACAGATGAAAGAGCAAATTTCTGTCATTTTGTAAACCCACTTTTATCACTTAAACCCGTATGCATAGCTGCCAACATGTCTGAATACAATTTACTATTCATTCTTATGAAAATTAATAATAGCAAGTTGTTTCCAATACAAGCACATTATAACAATTTACTAGTATGCAGAATTTTACAAGTCCAAAACACTAGTCATATGCTGAAATTACGAAATAATTACGAAATTTTACCAATAGTTGGCAGCTAAGTGTTTATTTCACAAAAACGCAGTATGTGAAGCAATTCTTGGATTTCATGAGATGACTGAAGTAAAAACTAAAATACGTTAATATTTTGAGCGCAATAACAATTATATATATATTGTTCAAATCCACAAAAATCACGAAAAAGTAGTAAATTAAAGCAAAACTGATAAATTTTTATCTAATGTAACTTATCACTGAATTAACA
>JZLH01S0318387.1:64368-74956 GCA_001188425.1 Eucidaris tribuloides
GTGTGTGTGTGTGTGTGTGTGTGTGTGTGTGTGTGTGTGTGTGTGTGTAGGTGTGTGTGTGTGTGTGTGCGTGTGTGCGTGCGTGTGTGTGATAGTGCGCGTGTGCGTGCGTGTCCATAACCCCGATTTTTTTTAACCCACATATCAACACATAATGCAGACGTTCATTCACCAAGTTTGCACAAAGTAAGGAATCTCAAATTAAGCCTGTTTGACAAACTACAGTGCGTCTCAAAAAAATGGTCCAATCGGAAATTATTTTTTTTATACATGAAAACCATATACAACCTAGTCAAGTTGGGTACTGTCTTAAAGCTAAAAGAACATACTTTTCGGTGCAATTTATTCATTTTATTTGGTTGTGTCAATTTTGAGATATATTTACTTTTCTGCAATGACGCAAAATCGTGTTTGTCCCAATATACTGTATGTGCCGTACATGTGCATGGAGTTTCTGCATATTGTTTAACAAAGAAACGCCAATGAGAGTGTGAAAAGTATTGTTTAATCGTTCAATTTAGCTAAATAAATATATTTTTCAGGTTGTACATTTCTGATTTCCTATTATTTGAAGTACAAAGGAGGTACATAACTTTGACAAAAGAGCTAAAATAAATGAGATATGCAGATCATAATGATGTCAGTGTGAATGCAGTCTGGTAAACAGAAGACATGAACATGTGCAATATCATTTCAATGCCGTTATTTGCATTTGATTTTTTATTTACTAGACAATCAGAAATAACCATATTGAAGGAAAAAAGACATTTGTAATTTGTTTTATTATTGATTTTTATAATTCAATTTGTATGAGTTCTGTAAGTAACTATACCCACATATTCAGTTGTCATGACAAATACACAAAAGTGGGACAAACGTGATTTTGCCTGGCTGCACAAAAGTAATCATAACTTCTGACTTATAAAAGTTATTTGAATGTGATTAGTTTTATCAGAAAGAAAATGTACTCTGCTTTAATATGATACCAAATACACATACCTTTTGAGAAAATTACATACCTTAAATATTTTTCTCCCGATTGGACCATTTTTTTAGACACACTGTACAGTGTAAGGAAACAGCTTCACGTAATTCGTCGGCGTTCATCCGACCTATCGTATCAGTCGATTTTGGTCAAAATATCGATTTTGAGATTTTGCAGAAAATGAAAGTACAATACCTACTCTATATATCGTCGGCGTTCATCCGAACCGTCGTTTCAGTCGATTTTGGTCAAAATATCGATTTTGAGACTTTTGCAGAAAATGAAAGTATAAGTCCTACTCTATACATGGTTACATTTTTAGGCAGCAATTTAGTTTAGTTTTTGAGATATGTAGGGATTTTAAGGCGATGCCATATAAATTTTTGATAAAATGCGCAAATACCATTGGACACGTGTGCTGTAGCACAGCAAACAACAATTGCGCGCACTTAATATGCAAATACGTGGTCAGCAAACGCGCGTATCTGCGCTGCATTGACTTTGCACGTGAAAGAGAGATACGACGGTTTGTTTGATCGCGCGTATTAAAAATGCGGTCAGCGTTGTTGAATTCCCTATGGCGTTATGGTCAAGTGCCCTAAATCTGCGCTGGTCCTAAATCTGCAAAACCACAAATTCACACTCAAATCATCATTTAATTGGTCGAAACGTATAGTAAATGAAATAAGCATTCATAATTTGTCGCTGTTTTCGAAAAATATGCGCACAGTTTCTCGAAATTCGAAATTTGTTGATGCGCTCGTGAAAATCATCACTCCGCGCAATCTACATAGCCAATGCACATGTACGCAGATTTAGGACATCGTTTTACGCGACCGAGTCGAGTGACACATTGACAAAATCATCTTCAAAAATATAGTAAAAGTGAGTTTTTCCATACAATTTTCATGCAGTATTATTCCTCAGATATGCATCATTATATGAGAAACATAATTTGGTAACTTTTTGCTGAATTAACTATTATTTTTCTGTGTGAACTGTAGGGTGCGCAGATGTAAGGCCCGTGCATACAGCGGAATCTAAAACACTTCACACAAACCAATTAGAGCATGTAGCTCTTTTGCGATATTTTTCTCTGATGCTTGGCTTCTTGTAAAATAACATATATCTCAATATGAGGCAATTGTCTTGGTCCTTCCTATCTACGTATTATTTTAGCAATAAAAACTTGTAAGGCTTTGCGAACAAAAAGTGGCAAGTATAAGTAAACTTTGAAGTCGATTTTCTCTGAAATGAGTTACGGCACTGTCATATCGCAATACGACGGATTCAATGACCACGCAGAAGAACATCTTCACAACGAAAAACAAATGTTTGCTTTTTATATTCGCTAGAACCAATATACAGTACTTCTTTTTCCGGCCTTATAACCAAATGTCTTTCCTGCCCCTTCCCCATCCCCCACCACACAGCCTGTAGCCAGTTCTTGCTAACAATCAGATCGTAGGTGCGGCCTGGCCTGGAGCTGTTCTGTCGTAAACGATCGATGGATGCTCATGCCGCCCAAGCCGTGATTAATAAGCAACGTATCATTTGTGCACTTTTTAAATCCAATAAGCTACTCCCTGTTTGCTGTTTCGGCGAACTTGTTCATAAAAACTGCACAAGAGAAATAACAATTAAGAGAAACTCTGTTCATTGAAATAAGGCGCGCGCTTGCTGTGGGTGATAAGCGTCACAACACAGTACTGCCGTTGGAATGTATGCGTAAGTCTCAATAATCACGACACACACCGTTTTTTAAACGACCTCCGTCGTGCACTGGCCTTCTGCGCTAAAAACATCGCAAAATTACACGCAGACTAATATCAGGTCTCTTAAGCATCACAATATTTTTGGAATTACCCGGTTATTTTGGTGGCATAAAGCACCATTTTTTGGTCACTCGAGCTTCTCTATGGCAAATACATTTTGATTTCAGGAAGGGTGCCGAGCCAAACCGAGTGGAGATCATGGTCAGGGGGGTATGTTGGGGATGACCCCTCCCATGGTACCAGAAATGCTGGATATAGTGCAAAATGTGAGCTGTATAGATGGAAATTTATGCACAAAAGATATTTACGTTGTGATGTGATGAAATAGAACAGGAGGCCCGGGTGTAAACCTACCCTTACATGCTAACAAAGATCCCCCCCCCCCCCGGATACACTTGGCTATAGACGTGGTAGCCAAAATATTGCTTACAAGGCAGCTAAAAGCATATTTTGGAGGGGTACAACGACGCTTCCGTTATGAACTATCCTTTGATTTTAGAAGGGAGGCCACCAAATGCAGATTCAGGGTCAGGGGCATGTGGGCGGTAAACCTCCCATATACGCCGAAATGCGAGCGATTTTACTGCACAGTGTATAAATACAATATCTAAGCTGTTAATGATGGACAAAAATGCACAAAGATATGTACATGCAAGTTTAAAAAGAACTGGAAATACTCCCCCAATATCGCCCTCTCTAGCCACCAGTACCTCAAAACACACCCCACCTTGGTCATGTGCGCATGGGTGTTAGCCAAAAATAGATATCGCTTTTAAGGAAACATATCAAGCATCTGATGATAAAAACCATAAAATGAAATAGCAATTTACAGTGGATGGAAAGAGAGCGTGAAAAGGGATTCATTGAAGGAGATTAGGGGGTGGGGGTCCAACAACCATTTTTTTTCGGCGGGGGCGGGGGGCCTATATAAACCTGTTTCCTTTGACAAGAGGGAAACATAATTTTTAACAAAACTATCAGAAATCGAAGATTAATTAGTCAGGGTGTGGGAGGGGGGTACAATGATAGGGGTAGCTGAGGCAGCGCTGAGAGAGGATGGGGAGCAGTGCCCATGTATGAAAATGTCCAGTTTATAACAAATTGCCCTTTTACTATCGGAATTGTCCTTTATGCAGAGTTAATAATGCCTTCTTTTATATATGGAAGTGACACTTTCAAATGAATTAAGTGCACTTTGCATGGAGAGTGCACCTCTGTATAGTGAAGTGTCTCATTAATAGGAAATACCCTCTTTACACCAACAGTGTCCACCTTCTTATGGAAGTGCTCCCTTTTATGTTGTAGATGGTGCCACTTTTCATTTCTTTAATTTCTAATGATAGCTACCATGTACTTTGATTTTGATGCTACCCTTCCATGAAACTCATATCACCTCTCCCCATCCTGGTGATGCTCTGTGTATTACCAAATGTTTAATTGTTAAATTGATATTTCTTTGGCTGACATCTATCTACATGTACATGTCCAAGGTGGGCGTGTCTGAAGTATGGTGGGTCTAGAAAGAGTAACTGGGGTAGGGTTACACCGGGACTTCCTGTCGTTTATAATATCATGTGCATATTTTCCATCATACAGCTCACATAAAATGATTCAATATGCATAAAATCCCCATTTATGTAATATCGGGGGTCATGCCACCATGATCAGTTAGTTAGTTAAGTTAAATTAATAAGAGCTCTCAAATCGTATTTTAATCCACCTTGCAATGAAATATTCTGGCTAAACAGATGGCCGTCTACATGGCTTAATGTGGGGTGTGTGGGCGGGGGGTCTTAGCGCATGGTGGGAGGGTAGGAGAGGAACTTGGCGTAGGTTCACCCCGTGCCCTTCATGTCTGTTTTAAAATACTAATCACGTATATAATGATACCTGTGATAAAATTCATGTTTCTGTATCATGGGGGGGGGGTCACCCTTACCATTCACCGCCTGATCCTGATCCTGAACCTGGTTTGAGTGGTCCCCTTGTTAAATCAAAAGGTAGTTCAGAAGGAAGCCTATACACAAAATGGTGTTTTATCCGCCTATGTAACGCAAATTTTGGCTACTGATGCCTATGATAGCGAAGGTGTGTGTGTGTGTGGGGGGGGAGGGGGTCTTTGGGCATGGTATGGGGTAGGGTTACCACCCCGGGCATTCCTGTCCTATTTCAGTACATCATAAATAAACATCTTTGTGCATATTTCCATCATACAGCTCAAATACTGTATTATGATACACTGTGCATAAAATTCGCATTTTTCCGTACCATCGGAGGGGTGTTTACCCCCACCATGCCCCCCTGACCTGAATCCCATTTGGGGGTCCTCCTTCTAAAATCAAAAGATAGTTCATATGGACTCTGTACCCAAATGATGCTTTTATCTGCCTTGTAACAGCAATATTTTGGCTACATGTCTATAGCCAAGGTGTAGTGGGGGGGGGGGGTCTTGGAGCATGGCAGGGGTTAGGTTTACACCCCGGGCTCCCTAGTTCTATTTCATCACATCACAAGTAAATATCTTGTGACGTAATTCCATCATACAGCTCACATTTTCATCATATCCACATTTCTGTACCACGGGAGGGGGTCATCCCCAACATACCCCCTGACCCTGATCCCCAACCCAGTTTGGGTGGCACCCCTTCTGAAATCAAAAGTTATCCATAAGGAAGCCTGTACCAAAAATGGTGCTTTTAGCCACCAAATAACGGTAATTACACTAAGAGACCTGACTATAACGCCATACGCCATAATACTAAAAGGCACAACCAAGAGAAATGAGAAGGAACACATATAAGAATATGGAATTTAATGACACTGTTATAACACTGTTGGAAGACCAGTTAAAAAAAATTGTCGAACTTTACTATCTGACATATCGACAGTGTTTGAATGGACAACTAAACCCGTAGAACACAAAAGTTGGACAGTAATGCTGTCACCAGTACAATATGTTTTGAACAATTGGCACATAAATTATATCGGGCGATAGGGAATTCTGCAACATAGCAGTCTATGGAGAAAAGCTGGAATGGTCTCTCAATGATTTTTCATTTTTAAAGCGCTTAATGATTGTTTTACACTGCAATTTTCAGGGCTTCATTTTTAGACTGTATCAAAGACACTAGTGCATGGGGAATCATGTAGCTCAATTTTTTTTAAACTGGAAACATTGTTATACATGCCTTAAGAAAAATCTTCCGCATCGATGTTAATACACGTGTTTTGCCATCCCGAACGGGTTGTGTACGTACGCGGCGTATCTAGAACGGCGCCGTACGCGCGGGAACTATCGCGCAAAGTATGTAAATGGAATCTAAGACACAGGCTTCCATTTATTCTCTCATTAATCATGACTTTTCATGAAATATCAATACTGAGCATTTGAAAAATTTATATTTTGCAACATATCCTGAAAGTCCTAAAACTCACACTCTCCATGAATGGGGCAGTAGGCGGTCGTTTAAAAACGAGCTTGCAGCTGCGCTCGTGAAACGAGCTAAATCTCCGTGCGTTCATAGGAGGTAACCAATCTGAGCCGAAAAGTAAATCTACACCATTTCTTCCTAAGTGTGAGAAAATTTAGGTAAAACTAACAAATATTTTCTGAGATATGGTGTAATTAAGCTTAATACACCATATCTCAGAAAATATTTGTTAGTTTTACCTAAATTTTCTCACACTTAGGCGGAAAATGAAATTTCACAAATCATGTTTATGTACTTTAACATAGGCTTATACAGCATCTGTATTTACATCATCCTATGCATCTTATCTTAATATTTTCTTTTTGAAATTTCAAAGTTAAGATTGACTTTTGATGGTTTTAAGTTGCTGTATTGAATTAGTCATGCCAGAAAACATATACTTAGATATCAAAATCAGTCAATTTGGGCAATTTAAGAATTTGACCTTTGACCGAAAGTGTATTGACCTTTCTACATCTATGGTCATAACGGCTTAATGGATGGTCAGACATAAGACAAACTATACTTTTTGGATTCTGCTTGACAAAACCTGTAATTTGGTGTATGATTCAAACCAATTGGACCATTTTTCAATTTTTACCCTTGTAGGACCCTTTTTGACCCCTGCCAAAAATAGCCGACGTTTTGAAGAGGGTTACCCACGCCAAATTTGTTTAGTACCCTTCAGACAATCCAAAACCACTTTCAAACCTTTGCCCCCATGAAAGTGTCACAGAACCTTAACATTGTTCCTCTACTAATTCCGTTAATTTCTTACGTGTTTCCTCCTCATTTCTCTTGGTTATGGGCTTTTTTTTAATATTGTGGCGTATTGCGCTTAGTCCTACGCCCGGTCCTACGTGTATTTTTCGAATTTTAACGCAAGAAGGCCCGTGCGCGAGGTAGGTCGGTTTAAAAAAACGGTGGTCGATGAGTAGTAGACTTAACATACCCTTTATTAAGTACTGTATCACCATGTACCATAATTCTCGCAATACTCACAACATTAACTTATTCCTGTTCGTTGCAGGCTACATCTTCAAATCGTCTGCAACAGGTTAATAGACTGACATTTGGTCTATCTATATAGTCTGCTAAATCTAACGCTTCCAGTGGAGTCTCTTCTTCATAAATTCTTACGTTCTATTCACCTTCATCGTACATGTCGTAAGCGAATAGTAGAGTGTCAAATTGATAGAAGAGCGACTCTATTGAAAGCATCATATTGTACATAACCATTATTAGTTTAACCCTCTCAGTACTACAGAAACCCATCAAAACTGAATTTGTTCTCTGGTAAAAGTCCTGTTGATACAAGAGATAACATTGAAATATTAGGAGTAACTGTTGATAGGAAATTAACTTGGTCTAAGCAGATCCAGTCAATTACATCCGGAGCTGGCCAAAGACTTGGCGCTCTGAGGAAAGTTGCTTATAATTAAGCCTCACTGTAAAAAAAAAAAAAAACTCGTCAAGCTGACAAAAAACAAAATCGTCCAGCTGGTGTCTCTATCGCCCAATATTTTTTCGTCATAGTCAGGTGCGTAACAAAATTTCTTTCGTCAGGCTGACGAAGAAAATTTCGTCCCGCTGTGGTGTTTCTATCGACGATTTTTTTTTCGTCAAGCAGCTTGTGCCTGGCTGACGAAGAAAATCTGGTCCTGCTGTGGTGTGTCTCTATCGACGATTTTTTTTTTCGTCAAGCATCTTGTGCCAGGCTGAAGAAAAAAATCTCGTCCTGCTGTGGTGTCTGAATTGGCGATATTTTTCGTCAAGCATCTCCTTGTCATCAGGTCTTCGCACTGAGTTTGCGCTGTCAGTAAGTTCAGTTCTGTTAGGGAGCATTGTTCACACAAACAACAACAAAATACACGATAAAAGCATGGAATTTAATGACACGTACTTGACACAAATGAAATATTCCTTCACTTATATGAGAGTTCAGTAATCAATATGTCTTATCTTCACTGTGTGAGTAATGATCATAAACCATTTAGATCAAAGACTTGTGCAGTCTGAGGATTAAATATAATGAATCAAACCCTTGTCATAATAAATAGAGTAACTTGCTTTACCTGTATCTGCAAGGCAAGTAAAGTACTTAATATTCACTTTTAGTATTAATCATGATTTACTTCTTCTCTTCTTCTCAACTTTACATAAACATTGAGCGCTCAAGAAGAAAAGTACAAATGAATTAATACTCCATATGTTAACAATTTAACTGATATCTTAATCATCTTTTACCCGGGTAAAACTAAAGGCATTAAGACATGGTCAACAAACAGAATGTCTGTGAATTGCTAGCTTTGGGATGTACATAATGGGCTGCCTATACTTATCGCGATGTTCCGGCTATCACTGTTCGTAGTAGCTCACAACGCATTTGCTGTGCTAAACCGAGAAGATCACGATGATGCCCATGTTACAATCAATTCACAACCGAAAAGATAAAACAAAATGATACCAATATTGTATTTAACAAGTATTCATTATATGGCGTATTTCCCCTTAAAAACCAAATAAAGCTTTCACAAATGTTTTATCACTTACTATACGTAAATGTAAATGTTAATTCACAATGCTAAAGGATACTGTAGTCGAATGAATCCGGGGCTCCAGTTGATGCCCAGGTAATAATCCGATCCAGTATTCTCAAATTATGATCGCAATATTGATCCCAATGTTGTACGGCTGAATAGCAGATTTTCCAGAAAATTAAGTCCAAACAGATGATCCAAGATGATTACAAATTATAGAAACCCAACTGGTATGACTGGTATAATGTCCCATTTGCAGAGTTTAGCAATGTGTAGCAGAAATCCCAGATGAAAACAATGTTCAGCGTAAGTTCACACGTCTCACAAGTAATTCCCAATTGTCACAGATGATATACATGTAGTTTAATTAAATATTAATTCACAGAGTGTAAGGCTTTCTCAGGCAGGATCTCATAAGCACTATTAAACAAGCAGGTACCTATCCACACAGAGAAACTCTCATATAAATCCACAGGTTGTGTATCGAGCCAAGGTCACGATAAACTCCAAAATACAGGTTACTACTAACATATGTGACTTGAGCTAAGATGATAGAAACTCTAAACTCATGTCCAAAAACATCCTGATATATATATTAAAATCTGTACATCTAGAAAGATCTATGGATCCATTTCTAAATATAACAGAGTCATAAACACAATGATTTTCTGGAAAATACTTTTTCTACAACTATCTAAACTATTCCATTCATAACTAACATTGGCCTAAAGGTCACTGAACTTACACACTGGTATCATTTACCTGAGGCCTCTTTATTATGCTAATTAGCTAACACCTGGGCCCCCGGAAGCATCTAGCCTCTTGTCGAGGACCTGGCGGCTGATCTCTGTTTGTCAATTTATCCCGTCCCGAGCGCAGCGAGCCAGGGCCTCTTGACATCTGTTTCGCATCCGAAAAGTAATTATTATTCATGACCACAGGAACGACCGATCTCTATTTGAATCAGCCAATGAAATTGCGCGCTAGGCTTTTCTGTCTTGGCCAGGTCAAATATTCGGTGGGTTGAAAGAAATTTCTTCAGTGCTGTTAACTAACAAATATATACCATCAAACACGAAATTAGTACTCGCTCTTGCTTGAACAGAAAAGCTGAAGCATGTTTGGTTTCATTTTGCTTTTATAAGGTCCAATTTGGCGTGCAATAATTTACGTGCAGGAATCATTTCACCTAATGAAATAGTGAACGCTTCCAGATTTCGAGTTACAATACAGATTATGATCTTCAGCCTCATGAATATTTAATGTTATGTCATTGTAGCCCGCGCTCATTGGATGATTTTCACCGATCATGAATATTGCTGAAAACAATAAAATACAAAAGAAAGTCGGTAAAATTCAGTTCAGGTGTCAAGAGGCCCTGGCTCGCTGCGCTCGCCAGCTCGCTTCGCTCGGGATCATAATCGACAAACAGAGATCAGCCGCCAGGGCCTCGACAAGATGCTAAGAAGCATCTAGCATGTTTCACATTGCTTGTATGTATATTTCACTTGGCAGGCAGTGAAAATATTTCAATGTTGATTTCACCACAAGCACATAGACTGCATCTAATTTACCGGCTACATAATAAACTAACACAAATTTATAATACCCAAGATGATCAAGCGTTGCAGACATCGCCTCGATGTTCGCAGAAAATAGAACCAAGAGAAACAAGATGTCGACGATCATTAATCCACCTATTATGTAGGATTTCCATGTCACAATCAATACTCGACCACTTAAGGACATTTGATAATAATTGAACACTTTCAGAACTAATTTAAAATTGACTTTGCCATGCCGATTCACATGTTTGTC
>JZLH01S0318409.1:0-10556 GCA_001188425.1 Eucidaris tribuloides
TTATATTAACATGAATGGACTATTTCCAGTTATTCGCTTCGACACAAATTGTGTTTGCCTGTCAACAAAATAACTGAAACGGAAAAATAATTATGTCAATCAGCTATGGGCTTAAATTACAAAGCAGGTGGTATTAAGGTTACGAGTCAATCAATGTTGTATAAAACTTTCAATATTGAATTTTAGTCGGGACAAAAAAAATAGAAATAAATTAATGTAGATAACTGGGGATACATAGAGTTCGGTTATAGTTTGAATGAATTCATTTCATTTGATTTCATTTTTATTTTTATTTTCATTTCCAAACATAAAATACACCAGTATTACAAAATGACATAAGGGTTATTTCAGTCGACAATACAACTGGAAGATACAATGAAAACAAGAATTGAATTGCTCTCCGAAGTGATGGAAAAACCGTTGACTTATAAAAATGTTTTTGTGATCTTTTTACTTCATTACCTGGGAAATTACAAAGCCACGATGAAGCAGGAAAGAAAACATAAGAGCTTGGCAAAGGTATGACCTATATACCCTGCCCTTTTTATAAATAGCATAGTTCCCATAAGTGGTCTGACTTTATGCCAAGCTACCACTGTTGCGCCCAAAGGCATTGAACTGTTTTTTCTTCTTCTTTTTCTAATTCAGCTGTATAAGCATGAAACAGCCGCAAACAAAGTAACAACAATAGCAACATACAAACAAACAAATATACATAAACACTATCGTCAGGGGGTTACATGATACGATCTTTCCCCGGCAGTTTTAGAAAATGTCAACCTGTATCATGACATTGACTTTTGTCGATGTTTACCTTTGCCAAACATGTCGATCTAGATATCGTAACATTATCGTTTTAACTCACTTTGGATGGTGAGATTTGTTGAGTAATAAATATTGTTGTTTCTTATTGTATCTGGACAACATTCGTCCTTAACGTTGTATTAATGTGATTGACGATCTCTAATCAGATAGTAAACATTCTCTCGCACAGACCAGGGATGTGACAGAAGACCTATACTGCAAAAACAGTGGTGTTGAAAGTGACACTATAAGTGTTGATTTTAACACTGGCGTGGTGTACTGAGAGGACCCGGTGTTGATGGTGTCAAGTCTTTAACACCCATACGGTGTTGATTAAATGACACTCAAAATGGTGTAAAGTAACACTGCGAGTGTTGATTTGACACTGTTGCGGTGTCCTGAGAGGACCGCACCAACTGGTATTATTAAACACCGGTCTTTGGTGTTAACTATTTAACACCAAAAGAGTGTTGACTAATTGACACTCTTGTGGTGTTAATTTGACACTATGTTTTTGTGTTATAACCAGTGATGTGTCCGAGTCCAGTAAGTCCGAGTCCGAGTCCAAGTCCGAGTCCGGCCTTTCCGAGTCAAGTCGGTCCGCAGTCATTGAACCTTCGAGTCGAGTCCAGACGAGTCCGGCATGTCCGAGTCCGCAGCCGGCACATGTCATTACATATTAATTAATTAGAAAACAAGTATCTCATTCAAATATCTGTAGGGACTACGTACTTACTGAAGAATCAGTTCAAAGGATCAACAAATCATCAAATTTCCCAAAAAAAGATCAAACCACAAATAATACCAACGACAATAGTATGTTACTTTAGTTTTAAAATGCATGAGTTTATTAGCGATAAGCACGGTATCTTGTCCTTAAAATGCTAGCATCAATAACTTATAACATTTTCACTTGTTTTCAGAACACTCCTTGCTTCTATCAGCAAAAATCCCACCAGAACTGCATTGGGGGAAACTGTAATATGAGAAAACATTTTGCTAGATTGCGGGAACGCCCTAATCACATAAAAGTGTAATTCAGCCACAAATAACGTCCGCTCCTGTTAAATGACCGCCGTACCATGCTTAATCCCACCAATATCTTTCTCCTCTCTAATACATTTTGGAGATCATACGAGTACTTGATAATTTAGACAAAACTTCGAAGCGTTAGGCACCTATCATCCTTTCAATGGTCCTGCCTAATTGTCTTCATCGGGAAATGTTCAATCAATATAGTGCGAGTTGACAAATCTTCACCATTTTCGCCTTCATCATCTCTTAACTTCTGCCTTCAGAGATCACAATTTTATTAATTGATTGACCACAATTTAACCAGTGGTGTGTATGTACCAACACCAATCACGTTTACTCCATTGAACTCACGCGCAAGGTCCAGCAGTCGGACGCTACCTGTGTGATCCATTTGGCGAAATTTCATTTGAAGTGTTTTCATAGTTGAAATATTGCGTGAAATTTTGATTGAATTTTACTCGATGGCACCTATAGATACCGTTGGATAGCGCCAATCATACCCCAGTCTCGAGCCGGACTCGACGCCGAGTCATCGAGTAACAGGCCCCGGGTCCGAGTCCGAGACCGAGTCATGAACCTTCGAGTCCGAGTCCCAGACCGAGTCCAGCAAAAACGGACTCGAGTCCGGTCTCGAGTCCAAGACCGGACTCGAGTCACACATCACTGGTTATAACACCTCCAGGTGTTAATGAACACTATACTCCAGTGTTGAGTAATCAACACCAGAGTTTGGTGTTACATAAACATCAGTAAATAAAGCACTCTGAAACAGAACTGTTTGAATTCTTGAACATCAAAATTTTATTCAAATTTCAAAATACAATTCAACATGTTCAAGGAGATGTATCTTCTCACTCTGAAAGTTATCAATACTTAAGATACAAAAAAGAGAACAGAATATAATAAAGGGAGATCATATTATATTTGGCGATATTTCCCAGCACATATTCACCCATAAATATACACGCATGAACACACACAGTCATTTTGGTTTTGGTAAATGGCACAAAAAACCGCATTTTCTCCACAATTGTTTTAAAGACAGACCCATATCATCTATTAATGCCCTGAAAATGATATGCTCTGATACATTTCAATTTTTGAGAAATTGATGACTTAGGAATAATAATGTACTCCCTAGCTGATGATTTTTGTGTCATTATTAAAAAAAAATCAGTTGGCTTGATGTATTTATTTGTCATGTCCATGGTGAAAATACCACAATTTTATGAAAAATAAGCACATTTTTCTGATCAACCAAAACAATATACCTGGACTTTAAAATTTCATTAAGTATGTTACGTCCTTGAATTGACAGTAAACATTATAATTATTGAGACCAAATTGCCTGTATCTCTCATAACCCCTGTGGATTTTCGATAATCTCGTCGGAAGGCTTTGTGAATTATACATGAGAATCTCTCAAACAAACAATATTCATCGCGTTTATCCACTACTGTTAGCCCCACGCTAATACCGCAAATTTTATGATATGATCATCACAGGCCTGAGTTACCTGTAGGCTATATTTCTTTAATTGCATGCATCGAAGGCCTCTGTGAATTTATCCATGAACAAGTCAATTCAATGACATTTTTTGTTTCGAGAAAAGCGCAAATGGAATTGGCATTCACTGCGCGACTAACTGAAAACGGCCAAGATGCTACTTATGCTTAAATTTAGCTTGTATTTATTTATTCATTTATCTATTTATTTATTTATTTATTTATTTACTCATTCATTCATTTTTCATATATTCATTCATTTATTCATTCATTCATTCATTCATTCATTCATTCATTCATTTATTCATCCATTCATTCATTCATCCATTCATTCATTCATTCATCCTTTCATTCATTCATTAATTCATTTATTTAGTTAGTTAATGGGATACCTATTTATTTATTTATTCAGATCTTTACATCACATCGCGTACTCAAGTATCATCAAGTATTAAGAGCAGTAAAACACTGTTACTGCCTTTTTCGTCAGGCCTTTGCGATCCCAGGAGAGCATGGTCTGAGAGTGAGGCTATTCGGTGGGTGTACCAGCCTTTACCATAGTCTGGGGTAGATAACAGTAATGCGTTATAATATGATAAGTAATATGCATGCAACACTCAACCTCTTTTTCAGCATTTATTTGCATGAGAATAAGGTATATAATATTCCAACAAGTACTTGCGTAATTTTCACGGGTAATCGCACAAACATATTTTTTAGTCTCATTCATAATTCTAACCCGCATTCCTTCATACCGTATGGTTTGTAAAACGTGTATCAGTTAGTATTTGAGAGTGCAATCCGTGTAATTTCCAGAGCCTTTTCTCGTTTGATAAAATAAAATCCCTTGTCATGAGTTTTGAGTGACCCATTTTCTTTGGATGACCATTTTCATTTTCATCTATCGGGTTAAGGACGTTAATACAACACACAGTACGTTCAAATGACATACTTAAGGACACTTGTACAGAAACAGCTAGAATTGGCGTAATTTGATTGTATTCTGAATGAAAGTACGCTTGGATCCAAAGTAATTGTATGCATGTATTTTGGGATCTCAATCATATACCCAAGACATCAAAGGGAATGGCAAGCTATGTAAAAGTTCTCTATAAAAGACACTGTTTAAAGTTTCTGCTGTGAAAATTTCACAGTCATACGTTTCCTTTTTGTTGTACAATTATCTGAAAATGCTGTGACAGTGACATTTGCTGTGCAGCTTTCTAATTTCTATCATGGCAGGAGATTAATTCAATTCTGGTGACTTGATTCTTGTTTCTTCTCAAGCAAACAAATTCAAGTCAAATCCTTCTATCCTGAATAATAGGCCTAGACTGTAGCCAGTGTAGGCCACTGGTATATGTTTCAACCCATGTGGTTCTTGGTGCATTTTGATTTCTCCCAATCATGTTAATGTCCTTTAAAAGTTCCACCATGGAACCCGTGTACGATTTCATAATTCTGAAAACGAGGATGGGGAGGGAGATATTGTTGGGAGAGAATTTCATTTTCCGCTAAACACCACAATTAGTATTACCGTACGTGAATAGCGTCCAGCCTCCTCCTTTATCATTACCGACATAACTACACTTCTCCGGCTTCACTTATCTGTTTCCACGACAGTTCTACACACTGGCTACATGCCCATCTAGGTCTTCACAACACACTGGGGAAACACATAGTCCACATAACAGCGCTTGATTTATTAGACTGATTGGTGTTGCCAAGAATTTTAATCGTCATTTTGGCATGCAAACTTTTTTTCCTCTCTCATCCCTGTATTATTAGGATATCGTTACTCAAATAATACGGCAATAATATTTCTAATTGTGATATACCCGCAAATCTAGCTATCACTCAGTACCGGCATTATGAACGTCGGGCTCTCGTGCATTCCAAAACAGTGAGAACACATAGGGGCTGTTTGAGACAGATGTCAGCGTATCGGTATTTTTTATCAAAAAAATAACAGTTCACGATGGATACAAAATATAAGTATGACGTCATTCCTAAATTAAAGACCTACTGTCGATGGGGCAGTTCAACAACATGGAGGATAAGGAACGACCAGCCTTAAAGTGGGAAGTCCAGAACTTTTCTTCACTGCTTCCAGACAAAATAAATGCATGCACACCATTGTTATGTAATGTAACTGTATTGTTCTTGCTTTTGAACTTCACATTTTTTTTTAAATCTCAAAATTCAGGCAAACATATCCCTTAAGAAAATGCTGACATCACAAGATCAACTTATATTGCACATTGTATACAAGATAAAGAATATAACCATACTACTGATATTGTGCAATGTGTTACTATGCAGTTTTCTAATGAAAATAAACATTGCCTATTTAACGCACTAGCTATGTGTAGAAATTGAGCCTGTATAAGTCAGCATCCTCCTCGATCAGTGTATGTTTACCTGAATCTTTGTATGTTGTTATCATTTTGACATCAATAAAAAAAACAGAAAAAAAATCGAAAATGTTTGAAAATAAACTTCCAGAAGACAAAAGGACGTGTAGCTTCATAATGCCTATAGTTCCATCCTGGTCCCATAGTGTAGTTCTGAATTTGAATGAGGCAAGGATAGATGGGGTCTGGAATTTCCCTTTAAAATGTAAGCGGTGACTGGCAAATTGTATGCATATGCTCTTAACTTGTTGCAATACCATGATATACACACTGCAATATCAAAATTAAATAAATTTTACATTTTAAGTAAAATCAATCTGTCAACATAGCACTGCGGAAAATATGTATGATGATTCTTTTTATCATTTGGGTCAAACGAAGCTGTTTTTCTACTCTGACTCTCAAATGGGTCTTTAAAAATGTAGGGGTGTGTCAGGACTCAAAACAAGGGGAGGGGAGCGGCCTAAAATACCGTTCGGCCATACCCCGAAATGTTTGTGGAAATATGTACGGTAGAGAAGGGCATATTGTAGTAATTATATGATTTTGTATGCGGTGTGCGTTGGGGTTTTATGTCAATAAGTTGTGGTATTTTCATTTCCGTACAAGTAAAATTGACAAAACAAAAACTGTAGTACATTCACAGTAAATACGACTGGAAAAATAAATATCATCAGACATCAAGGGCTTTTTTTTCAGGCTGGTCCAGTTAAAAATAGATAAACCACCATAATGCTAACAAATAAGTAAATAGATAACTAACTAACTAACTAACTAACTAACTAACTAAATAACTAACTAAATAAATAAACATATAAATAAAATAAATCAACAAAGAAAGAAAGAAATAATATATGAATTAATAAAGTTAATAAATAAACCAGTTTAAAACAAAATACTACTACAATCAAAAACAGTTTTCACTCATGACATCAATGTAGGGTTAAAGACAATGCCTTTGTGCACAACTCAACTTGAACTGATTTGTAGAGAATAATTTCTGACAAAAAACATTGCTCACGGGGAACAAATATCTCCACTGCGTTTGTGTATTTATAGTCAAAGCAGGCCATCCGGACCAAGCCCAAGACCAAGACCAGACACCCGGACCAAGATCAGCAAACGAAAAAGGAGTCCGCAGACAAGACAGTAAAGTCCGGAGACCAACGACCAGCACTTCCCGAGACCAGACAAGACAAGGACCAGTGTTCTACAATTAACTAAAACAATAACAAGGGCGTATATAGGCTGGGGGTGCACTGGGTGCACGTGCATCCCCCCCCCCAAATTTTGCACCACTTTTTCTGCTTTCAATGCCTGATTTACTCAACTTTAGTTCCACCTCCCTAAGATGTGCACCTCCCCATGTCACTTTAGTTCCACCTCCCCAAGATGTGCACCTCCCCGTGCCCAAACCAGCCTATGCCCTTGACTAATTTGTGCATGTTTTGAGGATTACGCAACTTTGTTACCCAGCAGTAACTGCCTACTGCTTACACATTGCAATCAGTCTGTAATAGGAGTATTAAAGTTTCAATAAAATTAACATTTAATGAAGAACATTAAAAATTATATTTTCATTGTTTCATTTGTCACATGTAAAATGCCTCCTAAAGTTTAACGCAAAATAGACGTACGACTACGAGTCTGTATGATAGCTAGTTAGCTACAAATTACACAAACGACTGAGAAACAATTTCAAATTGAAAAGAATACCTTTTCCCATGAGCATGTTTGCCTGAGCTACTGAAATACAGATCAGATAAAGAAAATAAAGTGTTGTTAATAATCTTATTTCTTTCATTCATTAATGGTTTTTCTTCATTCATTCTTGATTTTCTAATATTTTCTAATACATTTCTGTTTCTTTCTTCTTTTTTTCTCACTTTCTTCATTCATTCTTTTTCTTTCTTTTTTTCTGCTTTATTTCTTTCAATTTGTATTTCGTTCAAGCAGTCTTTTTTTATTTCATTCTACCCTTTTTCTCTTTCTTTCTTCTTTTATTTGTTAATCTTTGTTTATTTATTCTTGTATTCTTTATTGGTTTTTCTTTCTTTCTGCCTCTTTCCCATATCTTTCTTTCTCTTCTCTTTTTCTTTACTTCATCCTTTCTTTTGCTCTCTTCTTGCTTATTTTTTTCTATCTGGGTAATTCCAGCGTTACAGACATTATATTCAGAGATTTTTTTTGCAACTTTGGGGGCTTATTTCTAGAAATCATCATTATCATTCTGAACCTATATTAGAGACAGTGATTTTCCGTTTCAAAAAATGGTCTTTTCCGTTTCTGAAAACCTGTAATTCCGTTTCAACCCAATCCTAAAATGGAAATTCCGTTTTGTCATAGAAAATGTACACAGCAAAAACATGAATTCCGTTTTGCAAAGGTAAATTCCATGAATTTTTACATGAAAAGTTCAAGAACGAAACAGATTTTCGGTTTAATTTACCGGTAAAACGGAAAATCACTGTCCCTACTATATATATGTGGTAATCTCAAACAGGTCACCCTGAAGTGTTAACAGTTTGAATTTGAATTAGTTTCTATTTATCATATGGTAGTTATCACACATAATGTTTGCCGTTACGGACAATACATTTTTTGGACATGACTTTTCACCTACCATCATTTTTGTGAGCTTAAGCATGAAGTGAAGCCAATTTTCTTCTGAAATGGATGCTGAGGTCCTTAAAGTTGTAGGATGACAATTAGGTACAACAGATTCAGTATATCCCATACAGGACAATAAATGTTGCATTACGGACATTACATTTTCAGCGTTACGGACGTTACAAATTGGACCACTTTCTTAGGTCCTTATGTTTATACTTAAAAACATTTGATCAATAATGTAAAGCTAATATTTGTCATTTTTTGGTGCTTTCTTAACAATAAACTACTATGAATTGAAGTGCTGATGAATGTGAAATAATGAGACTCAAAGATTGTGTATTTTTTAAAAAAGAGAAGAAAAATTTGCAAGAAAATGTTTTTTTTTTAAGAAAAGTATGCCCATCTCTATCTTTCTTTCTCTTTTTTCTCTTCTTTCATTAAATTCATTTTCCTTCCTTCTTTCTATCATTCTTCCTTTTTTCATTCATTCTTAATGTCTTTTAATCTTATTTCCTTATATTCTATCTTTCTTCCTTTTTCTTACTTTGGTCTTCCTTTCATTCATTATCTTTCTTTTCTTGTTTTATTCCTTTCTATCAATCTTTCATTTTTCTTTTTCTTCTTTCATTCTAGCCTTGTCACTTTCTTACTTCTTTTATTTGTCTTTTTTTGTTCATTCTTTACTCTTTTATATTCTTAATTCATTTTTCTTTCATTCTACGTCTTTCCCATGTCTTCCTTTCTTTCTCTTTTTCTTCATTTTTTCCTTTTTTTCTCTTTTCTTTTCTTTTTTGTTTCTCTTTCTGTCTCTTCTTCATTCAGTTTTTTTTCTTTCCTTCCTTCTTTCTATCTTTCTTCTTTCTCTTCTTTCATTTGTGATGTTTTAAACAAAATTTACCTGCTATCTTGATGTCAATCTTTTTTTTTCTGTTTGTCTTTTGTTTTCAGTCTTCTTTCTTTTATTATTTCCTATTATTTTGTCTTCTTTTGTTTGACTCTCTATTCTTCCAATCTCTCCGTTTTTCTCTCTTTCCGTCGTTCTTTGTTACTCTTTCTTCCGTTACTTTTTCTATGTTTGAATGTTCATTCCATACTTCTTCTTCTGTTTTCTAACAGGAACGACCAGAATATATTGCGTAAGAGAACCCACCATTGCCGGTCCTTATGTATACAGCTGTATGCAGAAGATCTGTCTTCAAACTATGTTTGAACGCACTTTGCATGTTTGAACGTCCTATACATGCCGCAAAATTGCAGTTTGTACATGTACAACAATAAAGATTTTTATGTAAAATCATATTAGTTGCTGGTCTCGGGCTGGTCTTGGCCAAAAAATCCGAGACCAGAAGGTTCGAGACCAAGACCAAGAACAAGACCAGAGGGTTCGAGACCGAGACCGAGACCAAGAAAGAGCATGCTGGTCTCGAGACTGGTCTCGAGACCAAGACCAGTTTCGAGACCTCCAACACTGCCACTGCGTTTGTGTATTTATAGTCAAGCAACAAACAGGCAAATTCAAAATTTAGGAAAACCATTATCCTGTTGATAACTTTCTTCCATATTATCATCTTGGTCACGAAGATAATTGCTTATCAAGCGGTTGTCATTTTCATTAATGACATCTTCGAGTTAGAAAAATAAATGGGGGATTTGGAGTAAGTAATCAAATCATTTGGCCAACGTTTATATGTGATCAACCACACTCTTTTCGTCAGAAAGAAAAATATGTTGATTTTCACATATTTTATGGTTCATTTTTTCACCTTTTCCATAATTGCAAAATGTCAACACGTCCAATGCTTGACTAAGATTTTCATTTCAAATGCATAAACCTACGGTGAAACTTAAGATGTCGACAAAATGCCTACGTCATGCCCAGAATGACCTCATTGATGACCCGTCTAGCTTTAATCACGTCACAACCCCCGGTTCATGTCAATTACCCTAATACGTTACACCAAACTACTTCCGTTATCAGTGATGTCGTCGGCATCAAGCAAGAGAGACTATTAAAGGGAGTGCGTCTCATTCGCATACCTATAAATACATTGGTATACAGTATACCATCTGAGAACCTTAAGCAGAGTTTAGGAGGTAGAAATTTACTCAGTTTTAGTTGAATTTATAGTGACTTTAGACTTTGATTTTTTAATTATTGTCTCTTGAAGACAAAAAATTTCTAACG
>JZLH01S0318420.1:7036-19066 GCA_001188425.1 Eucidaris tribuloides
AGCCATACAAGCAACTTTTACAATACACTTCCTCATTTTTTCGCTTTGGTTTTGTTTTGTTTACGTTTGCAATCGGGACAAAATCCAGATTTAGGCTCTATATTATGTATCCCCCCTGCACCGTTCGTCTACTTACCAGGAGGAATGCGGCCAACGGACCCCGGAGACCGCCGCTCCACGAGGCATGCCTAGTTCTCGACACACCACACTGGCATCGGCATCGCCCCACGAGTCGTCGCAGATGGTCCCCCATTGATCGTTCAAGAGGACCTCGACTCGCCCCATAAAGGGACTGGTTACGCCCACTAACCGGACATTACCGGCGGGATCTATAACACAAACAGAGGCTCATTTAAATACCGTGTCTCTAAAAAAAAAACCCTCTTCATGCAAGATTCATTTCTGTCATGTTTCTCAAACTGACAGAAAAAGCAGCTGCATAAAAAAGGCAAAGTCCACCCTGACGTCAAGTTGGTTTTGATTAAAGCAAAGAAATGAGAGAAACATATTAATGAAAGTTTAGCGAAAATCCACGAAAGAATGAAAGAGTTATGAAGTTTCCAATTTTAATTTCTGTGACGTAACATGCGAGCAGCTCCCCATATATCATGTAAAATAAATTTCATAAATTGCCATTTTTTAATGGTTTATGATAATTGAACCTTTTTTTTGTATAGAAGCCTGTATGAAATGTTTCTCATTATATATTGAAAGCACAGATAAAATCTTTTTCAAATTTCTGAGAAAACGGCACATTTGAATTTATATTGCATGACTTATGGGGCGTGTGACGTCACAAATTTTCAACTTTAAAATTCCATATAGCTCTGTTATTCTTTGATGGATTTTTGCCAAACCTTCATTAATATGTTTCTCTAATGTTTCTGCATGTATTAAAACCAACTTGACCTCAGGGGAACTTCCTCTTTAATTATAATTACAACTGGTTTTAATACTGAAAACATATAATTGTATGAAAATATGGATACTGCATAAAATTTGCCACCACCTTTTTTTCAAATCATATGCTAATAGGTTTCATGCATTTAGATAATGTTGGAATATTGTAATTTTTTTATATTTAAGTCTTTATTGATTTTCAAGATTCATAGATAGCAAGCATAACAATCAATAACAAATTACAATAATTACAAATGAGAAAAAATGGCAGTGTACAAAAATACATAATATGTACCTTAAAATTATTTAAAGGCTTTTTATAAGTGCGAGGCCCAGAAAATAAATTAATAAAAGGAATATTGTAATTTTACTAAACTACGGTTATTGAAGTATTAAATAGAGGGAACACATTTTTAGTAACTTTGTGAACACACAATCTTGTGTAATTTTTGTTCATTTTTGTTCTCATTTCCAGTAAAATATATATATAAAAAAATGTAGTGTACGTATTTACCAGCGTATTTGAATTTATAAACATCATAATATACTTGACCACAGTACAGTGATATTATCAATATTATTTAGTATACTATCATTTATATACAAATAGTATTTATAGAAATGTATTTGCAAATATCAAATCTGCTTTACTGGTCATGGATTAACTCCTACACACCTTTTTAAAAATATTACATTGTAGATCCAAGCTTGTCGTCTTTACCCAATTACTGTCGAACTTACTTGATACTTGGCCGCCAGAGGACCTGGTCTGTACTGCAACCACCACTAAAAGCAGCCAAATGACTGTTGTCTTCATTCTTGAATCTATACTTCACCTTTCCTTTCTGTTAGAAATGAAATGAATTAAGAATTTCATAAAATAATGCATAAATTGATTAAAATATGAATGTGTTATGCAGTTATATCGACACTTTGATAAATTTATTTATCTATCCTTTCATCTATCTATCTATCTATCTATCTATCTATCTATCTATCTATCTATCTATCTATCTATCTATCGATCTATCTATTTATCTATCTAATATTGTGTGTGTGTGTGTATCAAAATATTAATGCAAATAAAATATGAATGGACGTAAATTAATTCTAGTTTATCTTTACATCCGAAGACATAATAAATATAATTTATTCAAAACGTTGTAAACTTTAGTCAAACCAACAAAAGTGAAGGCAAATTATATTTCATACGCCTTCACGCATCATTCTTCGATCTGTAAAGGTTTTCGATATACGAGTACGATAAATCGAATTACGCCAAAACATTTAATCACTTCACACGTTTGGTGTTTAAATGTACAGCATAATGCAATACAAAAATAAAATGATGCATTGCTATAACGCCTTGCAAGAAAGTTGTATGAACGGAATGGATCAGAGCAAATAAACTCAACAGTGAAAGATGAACAAAATCATCTAAAGCTAAGCAATTATTACTGCACCATTTCAAAATAGCATATAGTAAATCAAATGATTGTTTATAGGGTATAGGTTTAAAAATACTGCAATACATATCTATAATACACACAATCACGTAATACACACTTACTGAACCCCCCCCCCCGACCTAGTCTGCAGGCACAGACTTTATTTTGGCACTTAAATTTTACAGTGCCTTGAGCCAAGACTAATCTTGTTGCTCAGTGCTTGTGCTTGAGTAAAATTAAAACAAATTATTGAGAGACTCTCATTTTCAAAGTAATGGCGTAAATATTCAATCTGAATCTATAACGCCAATAAACCAAACAACAACAACAACAACAACAACAACAACAACAGCTTGTGCCACTATAACACATGGCCTATGGAAGAACTAGTCTGCAGCACAGATTGTTCAGACCCTGATTTGCGTAGCACGACGGACAAGGGTTTATGCCTGTAAACTACCCCCGACCAATGTTAACCCTTCTGATAGACAGGCAAATCAATGGGATAGCCAGGATTTTTAAACGGGAGGGGTGGGCGGGAAGCAGAAAATAAGTTATGTTCGATTGAAACATGATGTTCAATTTAAAGAATTCCATGTATCATCTTTTGATCTCCACAACATAATAGTAATAATAATAATGAAATAATGTATACATTTTTTTATTTACCCAGGGTAGCCACTTCAGTCGAATAGACTGACAGCGGGTCCTGCATAACATAAATGTTATTATTACACTTCTCTGTTCTATAATGCCGAGCGTCTGGCTAGAAAGAAAGCAGAAGGTATACCCGTTTTAAAAGTCTTTGGTATGAACGGACCGGGCCTCAATTCCGCGACCTTCTGGACGTGAGGAGGACGGTCTAACCACTAGGCCATCACAATGTGGTAGGCATACATGAGTAACGGGGTACGGGGTAGGTGATAAATTATGTTGATCTGTTGATAAAACTTTCGTTTTTTATTTTGCATTTTTTAAAATTATATTTATTATATTTTTTTATTAGTTGCTCAACAACAGGGGGCCATGACCCCCTCCCCCCTTGGCTCCTCCAATGGATATAATGGTTTATTGCTTCCTCTCGCCGGATAGATTCCACCCCTTCCGGGAAATGGTATGCTTACTTTACATGATTCCTACTCGAATAAATGGTATACTTCTGAAGTGATCGCCAAAGGACATGGCCACATTAGGAAGACAAGTCATAAGGAATTGCAGTTGTCTCGATTGATGTTATTTTCCTCTTTCATTTTGTTTAACTGTATGCGCGCTGAAATAATTCCGAGGGAATAATAGATTGTTATTTTTTTTAAATTATTTTTTTCATATTTCCTTTAAATCTTGCTTTCCCTATTGCACAATTGATATTATATACCTTATATATAGATTCCTCTCATCTGATTGGTTAAAAGTGGAGTCATTAAAATGGCTGGACCCCCTTTTTTTCTAACAAGATGACGTCATAATTAACTGTGCCCGGAAAAATTATAGGAGCTATTCGTTTTTGACAACGGACGGACTCAAGAACGGTAATCCGTATCAGATTCGATCTGCGCATGCGCCACCCGGCCATCGCGTCGCGTGTGAGAATCAAGAAGGGAATGATCTAGAGATTTTTTCTGTTCTTTGAAGAAGGAACACGATTGGGACAGAGCCAAATCAGCGCCCGTATACAGATGATTCAGTGCGCAAACTCAGCACGTGCGCGATGAGGCTAGAAGCCTGCATTTTGTAAACAAGCTCTTCGCCACGGTTTTATCGTTAACACGTAGAGTTTAGGTGCATTGATTCACAAAGTTTGTAGGAACAGGATTCAGGTTCTCATCATGGTCATGCAGATTTTCTGTCAGTATTTGGTCCTTATTTGATTCATTTGATAAATAATATTTGGTAAACGTCAATATGATTTGTATATCATCTCATGAATGTAAAAGTTATCTCGCCAGATTCACAACACGTGCTACCTGGTTGTAGCTGTAGACGGGCAGGAATGTTCATCTATGAATTTGAAGTTTTGAACTCCATTTTAAAAGTCATATTTCACATTTTCTTAGGTTGTTGATGTGATACAGCAAAACACATTCTTCATAATTTAAGATATCACAAATATATCCTGAAATTGCTTCCCGTACTCTGTGAAGGCTCGTCATCATAGCTAACATTAATATGCATTAACTTCTGATTGAATTTACGCGCGCCCGGGTCACGGGCCGGTAGGGGCGGGTCAGTCACACGCACCGCCGCTCGCGTTCTAGCTTAATTTGCGAAACTGCGAGTGAGTACCACGGACGGACGGCTAGAACGGATTGCTCACTGTTCTCGTTTTCGTCCGCGGTGTCAAAACGAAAGCTCCCTAGTAGGACAGCCTCAACACCGTGTTCATAGATCGCTCGTGTGTGCGCGCCTCCTGTACGATGAGCTTTGATTACACAGCGTGTTGTAAAAAAGACTGCCTGTCGGGTCGCGCATGTTGACATGATTTTGGCAAGTTGATATTACAATTTTATTATGGTTCATTTCAAAATCCAGGCCTATGGCATGCTGTAAATAGCTTGTAGGCCTTGTCAGATCAGGAAATCTTTTAACCAATCAGATGAGAAGAATCTATATATTCGGTATATAAAACGTCAAAACCATGACTATGCCCTCAGCTTCGCTTCGGGCATAGTCATGGTTTTGACATCACCTTGGGCCTATAATTTTAACCGTGCCCCTCATAGCAGTCAATATTTGTATACTGGTATTCCATAGATGTAGCTTAAGTATTATGGCCATTCGTTAGCTTTTCTAGTACAAACGAAACAGAGAAAACTGATTATTAGTATTGTTGAATTTAGTGTACGAATGTGCAAAATTGCAACATTTGCGTGCAAAGGGTTAATTCATACATAATACAGTGTACTACACATACAACATACACGTGTACACTGAACCTATAATAGCACGTGTGTTAAATTTACTATTTCAGACAGGGGCCCGGGCGGCGCCAGGGTAACATCTTAGGAGGGGCGATATCCGTCGGGGAAATATTTGCCTGCCATTTTTTTTCTAACTAGACAAAAAGCTTCTGACAAGCGGGGAGGGGGCGACGACAACGAAATTCATTTTTGCCTGTCAATTTATTTTCAGCTTCTATCAAGCCAAATCCGCAAAAGTAGGGGTCGAAAAACTGTGAAATCCCCGTTATTTTACTAACGTTGGAAACAACAGGGGCGCCCCTCTGCCCCTAGCCTTTTGACAAGGCCCTCTCGCTGTATTACGGGCGAGCGAAGCGAGCCCAGCCGAGCGCGCAGCGCGAGGGCCTTTTGAGATCTGATTCCAATTTTTATGTTAGACCTTTGAATTACCAAATTTTGCTACCCATTTTGGGTAGCAAAAATCAACCAATCAGCGTGTCTGTCTATTGATCCTACATTGAATATGCAATCATACTAGGACCATGTTCTTACAGACTGTTGCTGTAACACGAAACGATCTGGAAGCGTTCACTATTTCATTAGGCGAAATGATTCAAAAACGCAGATTTTTGCAAGCCAAATTGGACCTTACGAAACTAAATTTAAAAAAAATGCTTCAAATACTGTGTTCAAACAATGAACGTGTACTAATTTAGTGTTTGATGGTATATATATTGTAATAACCAACACTGAAGGAATTTCTTTCAACCCACCGAATAGTTGACAAGGCCAAGACAGGGGACCGTAGCGCGCAATTTCATTGGTTGATTCGAACAGAGATCGGTCGTTCCTGTGGTCATGAATAATAATCACTTTTCGGATGCCAAGCACATCTCAAAAGGCCCTCGCGCTGCCGCGCTCGGCTGGCTCGCTTCGCTCGCCCATAACAGCGAGAGGGCCATGTCAAAAGGCTACTCTGCCCCCCCCCCCTGTGGCGGCGCCCCTTAGAATGTATGAAGCCGACAAGAAAGGGCTAATAAATCTTAAGTAATAATCTGGTTAAAATGATTAAATGTACCATATAGATACAGACAGTGTGCTTTTCTGATAACATATTTTCTTTCCTTATGTGTTTGGTGATTTCCTCTTTCTTTCAAGGTTTATGTGTGAGGTAGCATAAAGAAAGAAAAAAAGCAAAAAGGAGTGAATAGATTTAAAAAGTTAAACAGTGCTGCCAAGGTAAAGTGGGTTCTACACGCCTTGCATTTACAAAGAAAAATATATAATTGGAAAAGCACCATGAAGAGCTAAATAAAAGGCATTGTGAAGTGCATTGTACAATGCATTGTGAAAGGTAATGGGGCATGCATGAAGTCTTTCAAATCTCAATCTCGAACATAAATAAGTGACTGAGATTTGCAAGACTTGCGTACTGTGAGAAAATCCACTTAGTTGTTTATCATAAATACGTGAACTAACGTTTGTGGATATCGATATGCCCGAAATTTCTTTGCAAATGTTGTGTTTTATTGACTTTGTGTTGTAATTTATTAAAGGTAAATGACATGATTGGGGCAGTCCTCAACTTGGGCTGAAACTACTCTAGAATCAAGTAAACTATGCAAGGATTCTCCTGTGAAAATCTTGTAGTCAAACGTTGACTCATTCTAAAATAAACAATGTCAATATCACTCGTAGCACGGAAACATGCTGTGTGGCTCTCTATGGGCTTATTTTATCGTCCCCGGATAAAATTAAGATACTCATAATTATGATTATGCTTGATTCTCCTTAAATAAACAAATAACAGACAAAATCCTCCCAGGTGGGAGATCCACTCCTGCTAGTGTATAGTTGGTATATATTTCAACTCATTTGGTTCTTGAGGAATTTTCAAGCGTTCCCAATCATGTCACTAACCTTTAAAATTACGGACATTAAACGAAACGAAACGAAGTAGAAGTAGAAATAGAAGTAGTGGTGTTTCAGAAGGCAGCAGGGACACCACTAGCAACAGAAGCAGTAGTGGTTGTGGTAGTGGTAGTAGTAGCAGTAGTAGTAGCAGTAGTAGCAGTAGTAGTAGTAGTAGCAGTAGTAGTAGTAGTAGTAGTAGTAGTAGTAGTAGTAGTAGCAGTAGTAGTAGTAGTAGTAAATAATGTCATGATTAATGTCTACACAATATAATTAACTGATATAATGTAAATATGTCCATTTTTCAAACAATATGTTTTATGGGACTAATTCTATTAACATTATCATGCTTTGTTAGCTCTCATGGTATCAAACGGGTTTTGTTAGTAGCAATGGTAGTAGTGGTAGTAGTAGAAGTAGTAGTAGTAGTAGTAGTAGTAGTAGTAGTAGTAGTAGTAGTAGTAGTAGTAGTAGTAGTAGTAGTAGTAGTAGTAGTAGTAGTAGTAGCAGTAGTAGTAGACAGCAGCAGGAGCACCAAGCAACAATAGTAGTAGAAGAATTCGTAGTAGTAGTAGGCCTAATTGTTACTAAATTGTTGGAGCTGAAGCAGAAATAGTAGTAGTAGTAGTAGTAGTAGTAGTAGTAGTAGTAGTAGTAGTAGTAGTAGTAGTAGTAGTAAAAGTATTAATAATAGTAGCAGCAGTAGCAGTTGAAGTAAATAAAGTAGCAACAGAAGCAGTAGGTGAGTAGAAGTAACAATAGTTGTTGTAGTAGGAGTAGTAGTAGTAGTAGTAGTAGTAGTAGTAGTAGTAGTAGTAGTAGTAGTAGTAGTAGTAGTAGTAGTAGTAGTAGTAGTAGTAGTAGTAGTAGTAGTAGTAAAAGTATTAATAATAGTAGCAGCAGTAGCAGTTGAAGTAAATAAAGTAGCAACAGAAGCAGTAGGTGAGTAGAAGTAACAATAGTTTGTAGTAGTAGTAGTAGTAGTAGTAGTAGTAGTAGTAGTAGTAGTAGTAGTAGTAGTAGTAGTAGTAGTAGTAGTAGTAGTAGTTGCTGTAGTAGGAGTAGTAGTAGTAGTTGTTGTAGTAGGAGTAGTAGTAGTAGTAGTAGTAGTAGTAGTAGTAGTAGTATTAGTATTAGTAGTAGTAGTAGTAGTAGTAGTAGTAGTAGTAGTAGTAGTAGTAGTAGTAGAAGTAGTAGTAGAAGTAGTAGTAGTAGCTAGTTGATGACGTAGCAACAGTATTAGTATAATAGTAATGTCTAATGGAAGTAATAGAAGTAGTAAAAGTAATAAGAAAAGTAGTAAATACAATTGGAGTATATTCCGCGGTATATTGTCCTCTACTGATTATGTTACAAAATATCCAGTTCTTGATTCACATAGAAAACACTGAGCAAACCTTTAACTGGGACGGAACTGACCTTAAATTCCAATCCGATGAGACATAGGAAATGGAAAAGATAACAATCGTATTATTCCTATCTCTTGTTTCAATACAACGTTTGTGTAACAATTTAATGACTACGCAGGTTAGTTAATATAGAACGCTTTTGTAATATCTCCAATTTTCCGTAGGATATACTGATCAAAGGCCTATGTTTCAGATTTTACGCCGAGAAGTAGATTTTTCAATATTTGTCATGAGGTGTTCTTTTTGTCTTCAACATGAATACAATATAGTGCATGATTATATTTTCTAATGCACTCGAGCAGTCCTAAAAATGTGTAAATGTTTTCATCTGAATATCTTTAGGAAGAATACGTTATAACTTTTAGATCTCAAAAGAACGCATCCATGCCCAATTTATCATATTAATTATATAGACCTGTTTGGGTTGGGTGCTTTTTTTTATGCTAACGTCTAACTGGGGGGCTACAAGCATGCAGAACAAAAACACTGACATCTCAATGCACCTAGCTCATTGCATAACCTATTGAATTGTCTTTTCTTCTTGTTTTGGAAGACCCCTCGTTATGGCTGACATAAACTTCAGTGTTCTGAAACTGAATTGGTCTATAGTCAGCACACAGCTAGTCTGGCTTCTAGACGTTAATTAATCCACCCGATATTGATAAGAAACTGTTATCCTCAGTCAACTGCTTTGACTCAGACTAGTCTCTAGAAATCGTGCGGGTGCTTCGCACCCGTACTGCTTCTCGGAGGGGAAAAGGTGGAAGGGTCTGGGACCGAGACTAGCACACAGCAAGTTGTGAAAAGGTGGGATTCGTTTTTAAGGAGGATCGAAACAGTATATTTCCACCAAAGAAAAGGGAAATTATCCTGTACACATGTATACAAAACATTCTAACTTACGGGCTTAAAATAAAATGCTTTACCCAAAGAATGTCACATATCCCAGCTGCGCCGCCATTTCCTAATAATTGTTGATTTGTTATATAATTTCAGATGTTAGCGTGCCTCGGGTGACTCCATCTCTTAACTTTTCCATACCGCATTTAGATTTGCGTTAATCTTCATTTTGTATAATTGCTTTTAATTTCAATTGGAGGTGGAGTCAGCCCTGGCACGTTGACATCGTTGCGTACGGTAAATTTGCATGTGTGGTACATAAACTATGCATGCCCTGGTTATGTTAATGTATTTATTTTAAAACATATTATGCAGCCACATGAATTGGGAAAGATGGCCTTTGGTCAGAATTATTCAGTTAATCTTTTTCTTTCCCCGGCGTTCATGTGGCTGTTTTCAACAATTTCAATATTCTCTATGCTTTGTATAATTTGATAATGCTTATATTGTTGTATATGTTTGATGCATATTTTGATTTGCCGAATAAATAATAATAATAATAATAGTAATAATAATAATGTCACGCCATTTGGTCCCTGCATGAACAAACGTGTATCGGACTGACCAGAACTGATTTTGGTTAATTCTTCCTTCGTTTTCTTTTCTCCACGTTTCGTCTATTTCTTGTTCTTGTTATTGTTCTTTATCTTGCAGTATATAAATGCCGCTAAAATTTGTTAATGTTTACAGTAACAATAAAATCGTTTAAAAGCATAATGGTACGCTTCCTAGTAAAGTGTCAAACTCTCATGTCTGCATCTCACAAGATACTGATGGACGGAGTACATCCAATACCTCTGTACCATTGTTGTTGCGATGGTGATTAAAATTTCTGACAGTGTAGATTGGGAATGAAATAAACAAATTTGATTGAAGCTAAAAAGTGATAAATTGTTTCTATTATATAACATCATTGTGTTGCAGCAAATGAACTTTGCCTTGGTAACAATTATGATGATGTCCCCAGTTAAAAAGTCTGAGCTTCAGAATTTTTATGGTTTAGCGTCTCTGATAAGGTATAAAAATGAACCCCTGAAAAAATGGTACCTCAAATTGCTCATTTAGTGCTGTGAAACGGTAAAAAAAAATCCATATGCTTAAATATCACACATGGATAAAAAAAATTCCGGTGGGATCTTTATTTTAACATAGCAGTCTGTGAAGTGAATGTGGTTTTGCCATACACATTCACTTCACAGACTGCCATGTTAAAATAAAGATCCCACCGTGTGTGACATTTATCCTCACATATTTCACTAAAGCTGGCAGCATTACTTGCCAAATTAAATCCAATGAGTTTATTTTCGTCGATTCAAGCACTATTATGTAGATCAGACAGAATTATGCTTTCCTTCTTTTGTCTCGAACCTCCAAAATGTCAATGTCTTTAATATTTTATTGATACAGATAAAGGACATACGTGCTTTACTTTCCCGTGTTTACAGTACAATTAGGAAACAATGACATGTCACTCTGAATGATTAAATAAATAGGATATCGAATCATCACACTCACATTTTCATATAATGTGCACGTGTACAATAATGCTCCTTTCTAAAAGCTTATCGCCGTATAATGCCACTTCTAAATCTTTCTGCTCGTCGTGCCAAAATAAATAAAGATTTGAAGTACGTTCTCACGCAGCAGGATTTGCATGTCACGAACTCAATGTCAAAATGAAATTAACACTTACCTTTTGATTGCATGTGCCCTGCTGCAACAGCAACCCCAAAAAGTATAACCAAGGCTCACGATTCAGCCCAGTTGGTAAAAATGTTTCTCCTGAAGGTAATTCTCACTTGAAACAGACGATTACCAGGTTTTCTGAAACTCACTTTAGTGACTGTATATACCAGGAGTTATCTTACTAGATAACCCAGAAGTTAGTTTCCATGGCAACGATGGCATGAGTAAGGGGTATAAGTTTCAAAGAGGCGAGGAAGACAGGCGTGTTGGGTTTCAATTAAACCAGGCCCAATACTCCAAAATGCATGGTTCAGAACACACACAGTAGTTATACCTCCGCTCAATACTTTGCCGATGTTACAGACTTTGCCTTGTAAAGCGTATACTTGCTTTGGGTCGATCTGTTCTGTCCGAATGAGCTTGTGCAGGAAATGCTTCCCGGATGGTAATGCTGGTATTTTATAAAGGACCGTTAAAGTGATTTCGTGGCGTTATAGACAGTGAGACAGACTAATAGATAGAAATGTAGGTAGGTAGGTAGGCAGGTAGATAGATAGATAGATAGATAGATAGATAGATAGATAGATAGATAGATAGATAGATAGATAGATAAATGGATATAGAAAGAAATGCTTAAAGTGGTTCGAGGAGTGAGAGATGAATGCGGTCATGCGCGAAGCTTTTTTCACGTCTAAACACACATACGCACGTAAACACACATACACGTACGCACACACACACATGCACACACACATACACACACACACAACACACACACACACACACACACACACACACACACACACACACACACACACACCACACCACACACAACACACACACACACACACACATCACACACACACAACAACACACCAC
>JZLH01S0318476.1:3753-14446 GCA_001188425.1 Eucidaris tribuloides
GGAGCTCATCTAGGCGCTTGGCCATTTGGTCGAATTTGGAGCTCATAAATGTTATGGAGTCCATGACCTCTGCCTGACCCCTTTACACGCGGTCAGATCTGATCCCATAGCGGCTAAGTTTTTTCATGACATCACCGAGAGACACGTCACTGCTTGTAGATGCACCTTTTCTCATATTATTACAACTCTCACATAGAACTTCTCCGTCTTCAAAAGTGCGAACTCCTTTCTTTGCTGGACACTTTGTGCACTTCATCTTATTTATTTATCTATCTATCTTTATCACAGAACAATATTATATGTTGATATGAAGTCCAATCTGATATAGCTTGATGTTAAGTTCAATCTCAGAGTCAATAATCGCACAGAAGTGTATGAGCGGGACTAAACAGTTTAAGCATAGAAAAGGCTGACCTGACCATCAAAAGTTTCCTTCAAGAAATCAATCCGAAATGGTCCAAGTGACAAAAATAAACTCACCAAGTAGGTTCATGAGATATAAATTCCCAAGTAGAAATAAGTTGAGATCGAAATATTCAAATCCTAGTGGTGGATTACATGGATTTTGTTTTAGATATGGTGCTGGTGCTGGTGCTGATCGAGGAGATTTATTTTCTAAAACATGTTTACCCCACGGTGTGCTCTATATCCGTCAACATAGATAACGTTTTCACGTTCTTGACACTCGATCTTGTAATTATCCTTTTTGGTATGTCGCAGACTAGCCGGTCTCTTGTGGGTCACTAATTATTCCTTTTAAAAATAATACAAATCTCTTAACCCTTAAAATTCCAAAAAAATCTTACAATCCCATTTACTCTCAAATTTCAACCCATTACGTATACCGTACATGTAATGGTCCACCCACTTTACATTCTACGTTTGCTATTTTTGTTAATAAATTGTCAGGGAAACCTGGTATATTTGTAATGTTGTTTTTAATGAAAACGGTAAATAAAATCATGTTATTATATCATATTTATATTATATATATTAAATCTCGAGTGAATTTGAGCAAATATCACCGTCAAGAAGAAAATTTCTTTGGAATTCGTTCTTCCAATTCTAGGAGTGACAGTGACACTCCAAACTGTAAAACATATTAGAACTTAACTAGAAAGTCAGTTTTCCACTCTGAATTGCTTATCAAACAGTTAAGTTTCTACTATAGCTCCTGTTTTAGAGATAAACTGTTGCTATACGTAACTCCCAACTTATATGGTTAAGGTTACGAGATCATCAATGGTATATGTATAATGTAGTACTGTATTTCAGTCATTGCACTATCTACAACAAGTAAATTATTGTTATCATCATTATTATTATCACTTATACCCGTATACTGCGCTTTTCCCATTAGGCCCAAAGCGCTTACAATTGTATACAACTATGTAATCTTAAAGCTGTGAACTGCTAAAGAGATGGGTTTTCAATGCCTTTTTGAAAATAGGTATTGATGAAGACTGTCTTATTGTAAGTGGCAAATCATTCCAGTATTTTGAAGCTGACACAGTAAATGTTCTATCACCGGCTAATGTGCGAGTAACTGAATATGTGAGACGGAGAGGGTCACTAGCTGACCTAAGTGATCTGGTGGGTGTATATAAATTCAGACAATTGAGTGACCAACACGAAGATATCTTCTTTACTTTCTAACTTTGAAAGATTTAATACTTGGGTATTCTGGTAAGAGAAAGGATTCGAAGAATGTGATGAGATTTAGGTGTATGGAGAGTGCTGAAGCAGATTTACCGGGATGCTCCGTAACTAATAAAACAATATGAAATATCGAAAGTATTCCAAGCTCTAGTTGTCTGCTCATGCCTTCTTGCTGATGAAAACGGTAATGGTATTGTTTTGTACTAAGCCAGCCACGATTAATAAAGCACTAAAACGTGAGTTCGGGGTTTGTATTCCGCCATAAAGGTTCAACAAACAAAAGGAATACATATAGCATTATTGAAATCATAAAGAAAAAAAAGATGTCGAAGGGGTAACATACCACGAATTTAACTCACCATTCAATTTGTACACTGTCTTCTTTTCCCTATGCCCTTTCAGTCGTTGAATGTGAAGACACACGATTTAGGATTCAGACGGTATAGCTCGCGAGATTGTGCTGTTGTTCAGCCAAGAGGTACAACCCAAGCAATGATAATTAATTATCTAAACCATTTTTAATTAACGAGACGACGAGCGAATTGTGTAATAAGGAGTATCATTATGTACGCATGCGTACTAAACGGTGTGATGTGACTTCTTGTCCCAATACCTATTGATTAACCACAAACAATAAGAACCAAATTACTGATTTGTTACATGACAGTATACGCGCTATACAGGAGTGTTTAATTAAACAGGCAGACGGATCAGAAAATTATGTGAAATTAATTTTGAGGGGCCACTCACTAAACGCCTTTGAGAAAGAAGTGTGTTCTAACGTGCGCAGGTTTTCCCACTTTTTTTCTTCTTCGTGTTCTTGGTATTAATCCTCGCCAAATTTCCTTCACTTATTTTTGAAAAATTTAATGAATTTTCCTTTTACGAAGGGTGGAGACAATAAAACGCTAATATTAAAACACGTCATTGAGGGTAGGTTTGCCATACAAATTGTACTGATTTAATGGACCTGAACCATATATGACAATGTTGTTTTCTTATTGGTATATCAAAATGAAGAAACTAATTCGAATAACAAAATGACACATAATTTCATTCGTCAATACATTAATATATAATGCAAACAAGTTACGATAATCATTATCGCCACGTGACAAAGTGGCCGGGGGGGGGGGGGAATTGGACCTGGCATTTGGAATGATTTTTCCCGTCACTATCTAGCGTAAGTTTTCGGGGAGGGTGGTTAATGGCGGCATAGAATATCACAAAAAAGGCAACACTTCGATTTGAATAGTCGTGGATGTGGTGGCATAACCAAGGACTGTGTCCTATATATTAATAATGATAATGATAATAATAAGCAACAATTATTGTACTTACTAAAATATTATCATATGTTAAATTGTGAAATAAGTACGATTTATGCGATGTCCAAACTTCTACCGTAGTTCCAACTCAGTTAAGCCATTATTTCATAAATTTCAATCCCGGTAGCAAAGGTAAAACGGCAGTAAACGTATAACGCCAGTAAATACGACATTGACATCAAATGTGAAATTAAAGAAACAAAGAAAATTGCTTGTATTAGGACAAATTTGACCATTGATTTCGTCAGAATCTTATTATTTTTCTGAAGAGCATTATCTCAAGAATGGCTTGGCCAGTGACCTAAGTTGCCATGATAAATTTGTTGTGTTATCATCTTGTTGGATTTTTTTTTCACGTTGTCATCAGTCATCCATAACTTCATCTTTGACGTCATTTGTAAAAATCGGATTTTTTTTTCAATATCATGAATTACATGTCTTATGGAGAAAGGAGGTGCTTTACATTTTCCCTACGTGTGGTTTTCTTTCCGAGACCACTTCAACGTAACATATTGCCATTTTTGGTTTGTTAGAAGTCTTTCCAAACCATCAAAACCATTTCACGGGAAATATGAAACTGAATTACAATGCTAGGTTGAATTAAACACCCCACCCCTATATCGGTATAAAGCAAAAAAAATAATAATAATACAATTGTATTACAGCCCCTCTGCCGTAGGTGTACCTGCATTGGATAATCTCTCCGACTTGGAGAAGAAAGGAGAAGGAATATTTTATTTTCCAAAGGTAACTTCAATAGGACATCATTATAGTCATGAAAACACAATCATGGTCGGTCCGTCTTTTTGTTTAACTTTTGGAAATATATTAAATTCCGTCATTGTTCTGATCGTCGTTTTCTGAACATTTGGTTGTCTTGTTATTCATTTTGTTTTTCAATATTTTACATAAACAAGGGAAAGAAAATGATAGTGTTAACCATGGAAAGGGAAAACACCTAAACCAATCCCTTTCGTCTTATCGCTTATCTTTGAGTTCACTATTCGCGGTAATGTAATTAGTTTGAAATAATAACACGGAATTCAATGTTTTCTTTCTTTCACGTAAACAAAGATAAAGACCAGAATTTAACAAACAAACGCATTGTCAACAATGGAAAGGGAAATCACCTAAACCAATCCTTTTCGTCTTATCGCTTCTTTAGTTCTTATTGCATTCCTTGAATTACTCACAACCAACCGACATGATCGATCGATAGAAGGTTTTCGCATTAAAGGCCGGGTGTCTTCTTTGCACGCCTCGAATTAACATTGTGCAAATACACTGATATTGAAGAAACTGCTATTCAAGAACCTTCAGCAAAGCATAGGAGCTAGAAACGCAGTTTTAGTGAAATTATAGTAAACGTTTAACTTAGATTTGATTGTTTGAGTGTGCATGTATGTCTTTTGAACCTCGATGGACAGTGCCATAGTGCCATAAGTTTGTATACGGAGATGACCTTGCATTTCTTTCAGTGCCTGTCACATGCCAGCACAACCGTCTGATATTACATAAGTACTTTAATTGGCTTGATAGCTAACTGAGATTATCGAAAGAGTATAGCTAGAACATACCTGCACAACAATTGTTTTTTCGCATTTTTGAAAATCTAGATAATTTCTGATCTTCAGATTTCACAGACAGGTCCTTTATAAATAGCCAGGGCATGAATAATGTTTTGTTGTGTTATGGGAGGGTTGCAAATGAGATTCTCTACCTTTAAAAGTACGGTGCGGTCCCAACACGATACAACGATCCTACAATGTGAAATCGATAGCAAAGTACTAACCCAAGGACTGTGTGCAGTAAAAAGGAAAAAAACGACAGCACTATAAGCCAATTAGAAGACCCAGATTCTCACAAAGAGATGTAATCACACTCTGTAGCCTCGGATGTTGTCACATATTTGTATGAAATATGGGGAAATGGCAGAAATTTATAGAAATGGTCAAAGCATTCATATTATTGTCCAGCATCAATTTTGTCACTTTTCATACGATATTAGAGAGCTGTATATCCGTTGGATCTTATCTCTTTGAGTTCACAATTCACGGCAATATAATCAGTTTGAATAACACGTAATTCAGTGTTTTCTTTCTTTCACATAAACAAAGATAGAGACCAGAATTTAAAAAACAAACGCATTGTCAGCAATGGAAAGGGAAACCACCTTTAACAATCCATTTTGTCGTACCTTTTCCCATACCAATAATGGACTGTACACTAAACCGTGGGGAGCGGTGTGGCCGGGGGAGGGGGTGAATCGATACTTTGATCGTAGTGAATTAGTAACTGTTCTTTTCAATTATGTGTCAATTGACATTGATTCCCAGTTATAGTATGCTTTAGAAAGAGAACAATAGCTCAGGTCAATAAATGTACATGTTAATTGCCGCTGCAGTCTGGTCAGATTTGTGTCCATTTCTATTATAATCATGAAATTTATTTTGACTTCACAGTTGAATTAACAGAGAGATAGTTTTGTTTAGGTTTTAGTTTATTTTAATGGCATTGTTTAACAATGTTTTTAATTTCAATTTAATAACAATCTGGGCCGCATGCCCGTATATGCTATCATAGCCTTCAGTGTGTTGTAAAAATAGATTTTACACTCAGAGAGGTTAAACACCACGTGTAGTCCAGCTGTTAGGTGTTTTCGAGAATAACTTTTGTTGTATTTATTCATATTTCAAAAGTTAAAAGCCAATGAAAATTAGGAGCACATAATGTCCTACATTGTAGAGTGGCTGATGAAAACCGTGATATTTTTGGACTGAAATGAAGGTATAAACTGCATCCACGAGGTCGATCTATAAACGAGATCCAATACCCCGGTCACAAAGGGTTAAAAGGGTGGATCTATGAGTGACTGGCTTTAACATACACACTTTTCCAGCAGAATGTAGTGTTAGAATAAATCACGAGGTTGAGATTTATTGTTAAGTACATATTCATGCATAGATATACCATGATTTTACAGCGACATAATTTTTTTCAAAAAAAATTGTGTCATTTATGGCTGTACATCCACTTAAACATTATACATGTATACCAAGATAACCTGCATATAACAGTTCTACCTTTTTAAACTTGAGGGTCCACACTTTAAACATTGTCTCTATAAATCTGGACATTGTTTTCTTATTGTTAACAATAGATGTCTGGTTAAAATCGAAAAAGAATCCAGCTAATTCCTCTTATGAGCTTGTTTTGCGTCCGTTTTGGTTGCCTCACCATTTTAGAATTTGTTCCCCTTGATAAACGTCGTGTATAGGCCTCGTAAAAGATCAGCACTTGAATAAGTTTACATCAAATTTCAGATAAATCGGGAAAACACATGACCTACAAAAATATTGATTTAAAACAATATTTTTGTGGGTCATGTTTTTTTTAGAATGTACCAAACTCCATCGTACAGTAATGACCTACGACAAATGTAAACTAAAGATGTATGAGCAAAATTTGAAGAAAGAAAAATAACGATAATCGTATAACTGTAATGCTTTTAGAAACAAAACTATTCCTGCATTAGAAAGCAAGAACAAAATACTTCGATAGAGAATTTCAACGGTTCTGAGCTAGATGCTACATTTAAAGTTATGAATAATATTAACTTATTACGTAAGTAAATCTCGGCACGTTCACGTTGCATTATAGTGGTAATAATGGCAGTGAACGACGAATTCTATAGTGATTATTTTGTAAATGTCACACTTATAACACATTAGTTAGTAATCACATACCGGATACGGAACTATTAAAGTTTCATTTTGTATATGTACTAACTCTGAACTGATTGATTTGATTTACTTGCACTTTAGTAGGCCCTCTGTTTTTTTCAACATGTCTTGCACATAACAGCTCAGTTAACGTCCTTCCCAAAAGTGATGAAACATATCGCGGACCATAGAAATGATAAAGAAGCATACGTTTTGAGGCACGTGATCTCTAAACTCGGCCAATCATATTCGTGTCTTTCCGGGGAGGGATAGGTTACCAAATCTTACTCGATTTTGAACTTATAAAAATCGTTGCAGTCTTTCTGCTTTCTCATACCGCCACTTAGCTCTTCTTTCGAGTGGAACCGCGTTGAAACTGGTAAAGTTTTGACTTTGAGTACAAATCTGTGGCAAAAAACAACTAATCACGATGCATCTGACAACTTTTGCTGCCCTACTGGTCGTGCTGTTTTTCAGTGGTACATCGGAAGGCTGTAAGTGTGGACGAACTTGTACTTCACAGTAATTATTAACGAGATATTACTATTTACGTGATCATTTGATATAATCATAATTTTTCCCATGTTACGATAATTGTTAGGAGAATGGACTGTCTGAATTTTGACTTATATACCCTTGAGTATTTTACAGACAGATACAAAGTGATACAGCCAGCAGCGGTAATGCGTTTTACACTGCCTCGCAGTTTCTGGGTAGGCTATAATAAGACGCCTTCACACTATGATGAACTGGCATTGCGTATGCATTGCGTATGAAAGATTGGCATACGCTAAAGTTCGTTTAGAGATCGTGTTTACTTTTTTGTTATTCGATTTAATACGTAACCGTACGTTGTTGTTCGTAAGGGCCCTGTCACATATTAGAGTTTAGAGTTAACATGTGCCTAACGTGTTTGAAAATTTCGCGTACGTTGTCAGGCGTTAGTAATACGTTTGACATACGTTGTATTCGTCAGATGTGCGCCCAAAGGTCGTCGGCCACGCTGGTGCCGATTCGCTGTTTGAACGTTCCACACGTAGGTTGTTCGTTTCTTAATCATCCACCATTTTGTTCAAAACGCGTCCACTCCATCCGTTGCCATAACGAATGCTCAACGCATACATAGCGTCAAAGGATAAAGAAACTGTCATACATCAGCGTGTAGAGTCAACGTGTGTCTAACGTGTTTGGAAATTTCGGTGCACGTTCGCGTACGTTGTCAGTCGTTGGAAACACGGTAGACATACGTTGTATTAGTAAGCTGTTCGTCCAAAGGTCCTTGTGGTTCGCTGAAGAACACTGCTACCCGACGTTTGATTTTGGACGTGTTCAAAATTTTGAGCGTGCGACAACGTGCTGATCAACTTCCGTCGACTTTCGCAGGGCGCCCGTCCGACCTTCTTCCTGCTAGTCTACCGTTAGAGTAACGTGTGCGTACAGTATAGCTAACGCAAGGTGGTAGTTTTTCTTGTTTTGACGTCACAGCCTCGTAGAGTGGTTCCTTCATCATTTCACGCTGCACACGCGCTATCACTCGTAACTTGGGTCGCTAGATATGCGACTACCATTCGTTCCTCATTACTTGGTCATTAGTTTTCACACAATCATGTTTTTTAAAAAGGCACTACAAAACTATTAAATTTTACATAGAATATACTAAACATACATATTGTTCAATTTTCTAAAGTTTTAGAATGCAGTTTGGCGCACGGAGCACGCCGAAAATTTTGACATTAATTTTATGGAAATTCGGGCAGCTTCTTCCAAACAAGAAAAATGAAAAATCATTTAGCCATAAAAAGTTGGGTTTTTTTTATTATTTCAAAAATTAAATTTAGTTATTTTCACAAACTTGCCCAAATTTTCACTGATTTATGTGCCGTTTTTGCCGAATTTTTCCATCGCTTTCGCCCGAATTTTCAGTTTTGAAAAATTTTAGGGAGCACAGTGCCCCCCTGCCCCCCCCCCACACACACACACACACCGTCTCATACGCCTATGCCCAAACTCGTTTAATGGGACATAATGACGGCCAGTTCAAAATGCATGTACATGTACTAGTATTTGCAAATGAACACTGAATAATGATCAACGAACAAGTGATCGAGTTGAATTCACATGTCTATACTCAGAGCGTATAAAATTCATTAGACGTTCGTTTAGAAATCATTGTTTGAAAGTAAATGATACGTTATGAAATAGTGATGAAGACGTTTTGAATTCTTTTGATTCGTTGAAAGGTCGTTCGATTCAGCCATTAGGTATGAATTTGCAGGGAATTGTGTGCGTATTTGGAATTTTTCAATTCGTTCCCGGTTCGTTTCGTCAATTCGGCATAGTGTGAAGGCTCCTTATTTCTCTGCCCTCTCAATATAATTACGTTGTTGCACTAAAGGATGCACTAAATTTCAAAGTATCCTTAACATCACGGCAGATTCTAGAAGAAGAACAATGCAAGATTCCGTGACGCTTTTCTCAGGGACAGAAGTTTGAAAGCGGTTTTGAATTGTCTGACGGGTACAAAACAAATTATTTTGGCTTGGGTAGCCTGTTCAAAATATCAGCAATTTGTGACAGAGGTTAAAATTTACAAATTTTCTAAATGGTTTGAATCAAACATCAAATTACTCGTCTTGTCAAGCAGATTCCAAAAGGTATCATTTGCGATATGTCTGATCACTCGTTAAAGCCCAAGTTTAGTTTTGGGGATTTTTTGTTTTTTGAAAGCTTTATGCCCCAATGTCATAATCCTGCAATAATAGATTCTGAATGTCTTTAGTTTTTTTTTAATTAATTCATGAAAAATCTTGTGGGAACACCCCCAAAATTTTACATTATAGCATCTAAAGGATTAAAAAGGATTTAAGGTTACTAGTGTTATACCTCATCTGAAAGAGCAGACGCAGCTCTTTCAGATGAGGTATTACTCATATAACATTTTTAACCATTTGGATGCTATAATGTAAAATATAGTCAAAAATGTCGGGGTTCCCCCCCCGCCGCCCGACATTTTTCATTAATTAATTAAAAAAAAAAATCAAGACAAAAAATATATATGAGTTATACTCATCTGATAAGAGCCGAGTCTGCTCTTTCAGATGAGGTATAACACATGTAACCTTAAATCCTTTTTAACCTTAAGATGCTATAATGTAAATTTGGGGTGTTCACACGAGATTTTTCATTAAATAATAAAAAAACTCAGACCATTCAGAATCTATTATTGCAAGGGTTATGACTTTTGGGGCATAAAGCTTTCAAATAACAAAAATCCAAAAACTAAACTTGGGCTTTAAGTTGCTAAGGGGGGGGGGGGGGGGGGGGGGGGGGGGGGGGGAACAATATGTGGAAAGCCAGTGCAATTTGGTCAAAGTTCAATCTTAATTTCCCAAATGCCTTGATATTAAATAACTAAATGTTTTCTGGCCTGACTAATTGCAACTAAGCAACTTAAAACAACAAAAAAGCAATCTTAACCTTTAAATTTCGAAAATCATTTATTGAGACAAGTGGCTATATATACTAATATAGGATTGCATGAGCATACAGAAGTATAATGCCTATGTTAAAGGTACATATTGAAATAATTTTGGTTCAAATGTCATGTTGGTGTAACACTTTTTATCCTTACCACTCTACGATATTCCTGGACAAGGGAGGGGGTTAAAGACACAGGCTACATTAGTGAGGCCAAATTAAAACATTGTCAAACTTATACGATCTGAGCTACATAAGGCCTAAAATTGTTGATGTTGACCCTCCAGTGGAAATTTTAAAAATGCGGGTCGGTCGGGTCGATTTTAATTTTTTTATTATTATTATTTTTTTACCCAAGCAAACCTCCGGATATTGTAACTAATACACATGTAGCGTACATGTAGTGGTCATTGTCAAGTATATGTTATGGAACAACTGGGCAAGAGTTCGAGTTGCCCCGAATAACTGTTATGGGTCTTTTAAAAGGGGCAAAATGTATATAAAAAG
>JZLH01S0318487.1:0-5000 GCA_001188425.1 Eucidaris tribuloides
ACACACACACACACACACACACACACACACACACACACACACACACACACACACACACACACACACACACACACACACACACACACACACACACACACACACACACACACACACACACACACACACACACACACACACACACACACACACACACACACACACAGTCTATGGTATAAAGGTTAGTGACATGATTGGGAACACTTGAAAATGCCGCAAGAACCAAATGAGTTGAAATATATACCAACTATACACCAGCTGGAGTGGATCTCCCACCTGGGAGGATTTGTCTCTAGTTTGTTTACTTAAGGAGAATCAAGCATGAACATAATATAATTTTAATTCTATCGGGGCACGATAAAAATAGGACCCATAGAGAGCCACACAGCAGGTTTGCCTGCCACGAGGGATATTGACATTAGTTATTTTAAAATGAGTCAACGTTTGACTACAAGATTTTCACAGGAGTATCCTTGTATAGTTTACTTGATTCTAGAGTAGTTTCAGCCCAAGTTGAGGGCTATCCCCAATCATGCCATTTACCTTTAATATATCTATCTTCAATTTATCTATATCTCACTCTGTATGTATTTTCGTATCTATCTATCTATCTATCTATCTATCTATCTATCTATCTATCTATCTATCTATCTATCTATCTATCTATCTACCTATCTATTTTCTTTATCTTGCTATCCAGCTAGTAATATTATTCTATATACTGTATTGCACAACGTGTTTTGGGAAAGCGTTATACAGTTTTCTTATTAAAGTATACTTTCGAAAAGATTAAGAGAAACGTTAGAATAGATACGGGTTTGAGATATGATTATGGTTATGGCTTTAAGCAAGGAACAACTTAATCAGGAACTTGTTGCACTGGCACCAAATCTGCATATAATTTATATCTCACACTTTGAAGGTATTTCGAAGTTGTGCAGCGTGATGGTGGCAGTGCCACTTCGAACAATGTCAAGTGATTAAGGTAATCGGTGTGAAGTCACTTTTTATCTATAATTACGATCAGGAAACCTCAGCTCGATGTCTTCTAAGATCCTATATTTTTATTGAATTTGTGTAACTTGTTTCATATCAAAACATGATGTCATCTGTTTATGTAATGTACATTTATTTTTAAGTCTTCCGAGTAATTCAGTTACAATCAGAGGCGGCGCCACGGGGCGGGGGGGGGGGGGGTTGGGGAAGGGGCGACCGTCCCCTGAAATTTTCATAGACGGAAATTAGGGGGTTTTCGCAATGTAATTTCGCTGTGAAATTTACCTATTTTGACATCCGCCGAAAATGTTGCCCTCCCTAAGATTATACCCTGGCGCCGCCCCTGGTTTGCAATTGTCGAGCAGTCGTGTTAGATAAAAACTGAATAATTCGGCAATTCACGATGCGGCTTCATGCATCTGTTTCGTCCAAGAGAGATTTGATCTGATCCCCTACGGACTTCGGATCGGAGTTCAAAGAGCACAAGTCAAGATGAAGGAGAGAAGGCCCGGCAAATTGGGTTTTTGTTAAATGAAAAGATTGATGGGTAACGATAGGGAATTCGGGAATATACAGCACCACTCACCAGGGGCATGGATTGCACGATTTTTAAAGGCACAGTAGGCACTCATTTGCAGGTATAGTCCACAGGCAACAAAAGGCAAGTCGGATCTTCTTCTATTTTCATTCTTTTGTATTTTCGTCTTTAGAAATGTATCTGGCAGACGCATATTGCTTAGTATCAGTCAAGCATTGCATATTACACTTTGAGTTTAATGACTTCATAGCTGGGGCATCATTTTCAGTTAGATTGTGATAAGATTATTAAATCGAGTCACCCCCCCCCCTCCCCGATATTACACAAAATAATGCGTACCACACCTTTAACCAGACAGAATCGTCTCTCCAATTAAATGGGTTATCTTGGCGATTGATGCAGGGCAGGGAGCGGATAAGAAGGTTCTTTTACTTCTAGGGAACAGGGTTGGGAAACACAAGTTCTAGGTTTCATGCCGGTAATCATTTTATGGAGATAAAAGTACAGTTACCCCCGTTGTAGCGGAAGCTCTCGTATACATAATGATCACGTGCATTGCAGTATATCCATTGTCTTAAAATGAATTTGAAATAGTGTCAGTGAACTTCACTCATTATAATAAAAAAATGACATTTCATGCAACATATACAATGAAAGGTAATGGTGTGCTGTATAGGAGAGGTTCATGAAGAAACTAATGGTTAGTCGCAATCATTCATACTACCATTCTAAATTTCCATTTTTACTCTGCCACTGCAGTAATAATGTTCATAAGTTGCAAATGTGTTGTATTCAGAATTGAGTATTCAGTTAACGGTAATTTACTGGCAACTGGGACATCATGATACTCGGATTTTAAAGCCCAGTTAAGTTTTGGGAGTTTTTTTTTTAATTTGAAAGCTTTATGCCCAAAGGTCATATCTCAGCAATTACAGATTCTGATTGTCTTTAGTTTTATTTGTTTATTATTATTAATTAATGAAAATCTCGGGGAGGGGGGGGGGCCGAGATTTTCGACTATATTTTACGTTATAGCATCCAAAGGGTTAATAAGGTATTAAGGTTACATGAGTTATACCTCATTTGAAAGAGCAGAGTCTGCTCTTTCTGTGAAAATTAATGTAAAAATTATAGAGAGTTATTTGGCAACCAAAAGAAGGGACAGATTGACTCAGAAAGGAAAGGAGTCCGTTTGAGCTCTCACCTTATAACGGATCAGGGTTGACCCAGAACAGGGTCACAATAACCAAAGTCTGTGTCGCATCTGACCTAACTCTGGTTTACATCTAATTTGTTTGCTGATATGATCCTAATAGACTTTTTTCCCCGAGTCAGCTTCACCACGCGCTTTACACTGCATCCAGTAATAAGTATAAAATGTACAGCAACTTTTACGGCTCATTATATAAGTTTAATTAAAAAAAAATGTTACCCAGTCAGTCACACCGCCACATTTAAATGTTGTTCGATTAAAGTGAACTAACAATGGTTTTAATTTCATGATTAATTTGATTGATCCCTTCCAAATACTTATTGTATCATTTTGAATTGTGTAAAGCTTTTCCTCGTATTTTGTTATATTTTTGTTATGTATTTGGAAATGGAAATAAAATGAAATGAAATGAAATGAAAATGAAATGAAATATCAAAAAGATTTTTGACAAAAATAATGCAGCTAAACAAAATGTGCTGACAACCACTACCTAATGAAGATGATGATGGAATGGGTGCATTGCGTGGACGACATGCTAAAGCATTCCGCCATATTTCTACTTACAAAAGTGTCTTATAATAGGGAGGTAGGCCAATGGCCAGCGGCGGCCATGGAGCCCACCACCCCGCAACAGGCCCGCGGACCTCCCCGGGGACCTCCCCTTGGGATACGTACTGTAAGCAACGTTCCGAATCGGTCCGGGGCTACGACGACTGCGCCTCCGGGTCTGCCGGCGGTTCCAGAAACAACACGAACAACAACAGCAGCATAGGATGATACCGACGATGACGGCGATGACGATGGCGAGCGATCCGCCCACAAAAGCACCGATGCTGAAAAAATATACAAACACAAAAAGGGAAACGACTTCGTTAATTTATTTCCTGGAAGGTAAAAAAAATAACAAATTAAGTCAAAGATTAGTGCCTTCAAATGTGAAAATAAAAGAGCGACTATTCCAGCTTCCTCTCATAAAATGCTGTGTTGTAGAAGTTTTGATCCCAGGACATCAATACCGATATTTTTCTTTACATAATTATTTAGGTAGTGACAGCATAACTGTCTTAAGTTTTGTGTTCTAGTGTTAATTTTCCAATACAAAAATATCAAAGTTTGACATGTATAAATGGGGCTTCAATGATATTTAATAGAACTTTTAAGATTTCCATTTTCTAACCACACAATTTTATTGTAACTGGCGCAAAAGTAAACGTTGAGCATGTATTTGAATCACGTAGTACGTTTAGTGCTTGCAGCTTTAGATGTAAACGTAGTGACACCCAAATGAAGTGTTGAAGATTATTAGCCGGAAAACGCGACTGATCACGATAATGCCCTCTGAAAATGAGAAAGAGAAGAAAAGGGGGCTTAAGCCCAGAAAATTTGGCCCTTGAATTGAAAAAAATGCCAAAATAAGTGTTTTGAGCTATATTTTCAAGAATTCTAAATGTAAAACCAAGCATGGGCTTCTGGTATGAATATTACTCTACGATCAATAGTAAAAAGTATTAAGCTGTTACCATTAAAAACCATATGATAAAACCATCATCTCGATTTGATCACATGAGTATGATATATTTTTTTCGAACAGAATCATGTCTCTAACCACGAAATCACGTGTGTTCATTTCATAAACAACACATGGAAAAGTTACGCATGAACAAATTAGTTTTAGATATACATGTACGCGCAGTAAGTTTGCCACACAAACCGACTATGCCTCGATGTATACACTGAATCGAATTTTCACGGATGGAGAAAACTCCCTTGCGACCGATTGATGCAAATTACATCATTATATACCCGCAGTGAGATGAACTGGACGCCATATGGTTTGTTAGTTGGCAAGATCCTACCCCACCCCTCCTCCATCCCTACCCCACCCCCGTCTCCCGGCCACGGGCTATTAGAAGTCCATGTGTTTCTGTGAAATACTCGAGATGACTTTGTTGATGATAATTTGATGTGGTACGTGGAAACCGTTGGGGATTGACGCCACTGGTAGCCGCTGGGTCAAAAACATGATGTCTTCATGGTATTCAAGATACGTCGAGATGGAGGAAAACTTTACCACTAGCAACATTACGAGGCATCTTTGAACCGTGCATCAACACCTAATGGTTGTATAACTCTATTAGTGTTGATCGTCGTTGCGTTCTGCGTGTAAAAATATCCACCGTGAATAAGTAATGCCGTTGCGTTTTTACTACTAAACGGCCTGAAATAGTTTTTGCAACTTTGCATGACTGGGGCCGA
>JZLH01S0318487.1:10000-15410 GCA_001188425.1 Eucidaris tribuloides
TTCTGTATATTCACATTTGTTGTTAACTAGAAAATAAATATTTAATCAATCAATCAGAACCGAAATAATTGCATAAACACAAACCCTTACTGAATAATAATAATAGTAATACTAATACTACTACTACTACTACTACTACTACTACTACTACTACTAATAATAATAATGACGACTACGACGACGACGACGACGACGATGATGATGATGATCATCATCATCTTCATCATCATCATCATCTTCTTCTTCTTCTTCTTTTTCTTCTTCTTCTGCTTCTATTCTTCATTTTCCGTCTTCCTCCTCCTCCTCCTTCTCCTCTTTATTTTATTCTTCCTTTTCTCCTGCATGCGCGCATTTTATCACTCACTTTGCAGACGACAAAACGTCGTGGTAATTCACGATTCCGTTCGGTATATAAGGTAATCATTAATCTCCCTCTGGCTCAACAAGGTATACACATCATTGAAAATTTATGGGGCGTGTGCATTTCTAGAATTCTTCTCTGTTGATAGTTGCACCGATTGCCGATCGACAAGCACGTCACTTTCTAACTGTAAGCGTAAAGTGATAGTGGAACTGCAAAGAATATTATATGAAGCGCGAGAACAACTTTGAAAATACGGTAAACATTTTGACTTCAAGAAAGATCAACATCAAAGTGAGAACTAGGCCGATTGTGTGATATTATGGTCAACGCTCCTAAGCAGTTCAGAAACAAGGATGCTCACAAAGCTTAACAGGAGGAAAATTGAGGCATTAGAGATTACGGATATCATGGACGCAACATAAAACAAAACGAACAGAGGTCTTACAGAAATTGAAGACTAACAAACAACTGACGAATGGAATTATAAGAGTGAAATGCAAATAATTCGGACAATTTTCAGAAGGAAAAGAGATTTTAGAGGACAGTATTAGATTGAAAAAAAAATTATGGAAAGAGAGGACAAGGACGACCAAGAACCCAGTTGATGGATGATACAGGAGTGGACACTACCAAAATACGGTGAATGCATCAGAATGACCTAAGATCAGAAAACGTGACGGTTCATGGTAGCCGACCTGCAGGGAGTAGATGTCACTTGAAGAATGCTTTAAAGGGAAATGACACGTTACTTTAGAAGCAGTCGAAAACATTTGGGTAAATTGATTTCTAAGAGAAGTGGGGACAATCAGAATCAAGCTCATTGTATTTGAAGTTCAAATAAATTATAATTTTAAGCTCGGTGACAATAATCTTCACTTACTTGAAATTTTCTAGGAAATAACTGGCAGGTTTATTACAGCAGTACTTGTCTGTCGACGTCCCGCAGCAGTAGATACTCTCCAAGTCGCTGCCCACGCCCCCTGGGTGGGGCAATGGAAGCTGCTGTGATAGGTGCCGAAGTCATCGACGTACGCCTCACAAACTCACCCGCTGGAAGGTAAAACAAATGAGAATAATATTAGACGTACAAAGAACAATCATAATGGTGATAAGAACGTTTCGATTTGACATACTTTTTTGTCAATTCCAGGAGGTTATTTACGAAAACAAATTAGCGAAAGTATAGGGACATGACTTGAGCAACTTCATCATGATATCCGTCCTATGAGTGGAAAAATAATCAATACACTAAAAACAGAGTTAAGAGACTTTTCTATGTACAAGGCATACATTCCCACTTTCAGTTGATGTACAACGGCGTATTTATGTCAAAAGAACTACCGTTTGGAAATTAAAAATACCGATTTGAATTTTAACTGATAACACACATGAATATACGTACATCCTACATCTAGACCTACGTTTTTTTCGGCTGCTTTACGTGACCCGCCATGATAAAGGTATTTATGCAGGAGAGATCTTAATTTGAAAAATGAAATTAGGTTACACATTTGTAGGTTGCTAATAATATTTGGGTTACACAGCGCTCGACACTGGCACAGGTCCGACGGCCCGAGACCTGTAAAAATCACTGTCGGGCCAGTATAATTTCAGAAATAGTCAATTTACTGGTCCGACCGGCCAGTAAGAAAATGTCAAATTAATGATATATCGGAGAAAACGGGCGTCATTCGGAGCTATTATTTAGCTCCGTATTAGCCAAAAATAATGAGGATTTATTTTTGACCCGCAGAAATGAATTTGGCTCATATTTAGTTCCGTATTACACCAAAAATAATTGTTAAGAGTGTATTTTTGACGCCGCGAAATGAATTGGGGTAATACTTAGTTCCGTTTTATGCCAGAAATGAAAGTCGCAATATGATTTTGATCCGCGGATATTAATTTCGCTGATATTTAGTTCCGTATTACGCCAAAAATAATTGTTAAGGTGTATTTTTGACCCGCGGAAGTGAATTGGGGTAATACTTAGTTCCGTTTTATGCCAGAAATAAAAGTCGGCAATATGATTTTTTATCCGCGAAATGAATTTGGCTAACATTTCGTTCCGTATTATGCCAGAAATAAAAGTCGGCAATATGATTTTGATCCGCGGAAATGAATTTGGCTAATATTTCGTTCCGTATTATGCCAGAAATGAAAGTCAGTATATGACTTTGATCCGCGGAAATGAATTGGCGAATATTTCGTTCCGTATTATGCCAGAAATGAAAGTCGGCATATGATTTTGATGACCGCGGAAATGAATTTGGGCGAATATTTCGTTCCATATTATGTGCCAGAAATAAAAGTCGGCAATATGATTTTGATTCGCGGAAATGAATTTGGCTAATATTTCGTTCCGTATTTATGCCAGAAATAAAAGTCGGCAATATGATTTTGATCCGCGAAATGAATTTGGCTAATATTTCGTTCCGTATTATGCAGAAATAAAAGTCGCAATATGATTTTGATCTGCGGAAATGAATTTGGCTAATCGTTCGGTATTATGCTAGAAATAAAAGTTGGCAATATGATTTGATCCGCGGAAATGAATTTGGCTAATATTTCGTTCGTATTATGCCAGAAATAAAAGTCGGCAATAGATTTTTTGATACCACGAAATGAATTTGGCTAATATTTGTTCCGTATTATGCCAGAAATAAAGTCGGCAATATGATTTTGATCTGCGGAAATGAATTTGGCTAATATTTCGTTCCGTATTATGGCTAGAAATAAAAAGTTGGCAATATATTTTGATCCGCGGAAATGAATTTGGCTAATATTTCGTTCCGTATTATGCCAGAAATAAAAGTCGGTAATATGATTTGATCCACGGAAATGGATTTGACTAATATTTCGTTCCGTATATGCAAGAAATAAAAGTCGGCAATATCATTTTGATCCGCGGAAATGGATTTGGCTAATATTTCGTTCCGTATTATGCCAGAAATAAAATTCGGCAACATGATTTTGATCCGCGGAAATGAATTTGGGTAATATTTCGTTCCGTATTATGCCAGAAATAAGAGTTGGCAGTTTGATTTTAAACGCACGTTTATTAATTTTGCTGATATTCCGTATTACGCCAAAAATAATTGTATAGAGTTTTTTTTTTTTACCCGCGAAATGAATGAGGTAATATTTAGTTCCGTATTATGCAGAAACAATAACACTCCTAACAATTATTTTTGCATAAAACGGAACTAAGTATTACCCAATTCATTTCCGCGGGTCAAAAAATACACTCTTAACAATTATTTTGGCGTAATACGGACTAAATATCAGCGAAATTAATATCCGCGATCAAAATCATATTGCCGACTTTTATTTCTGCATAATACGGAACGAAATATTAGCCAAATTCATTTCCGCGATCAAAATCATATTGCCGACTTTTATTTCTGGCATAATACGGAACGAAATATTAGCCAATATCATTTCCGCGGATCAAAATCATATTGCCGACTTTTAATTTTGCATAATACGGAACGAAATATTAGCCAAATTCATTTCGGCGGATCAAAATCATATTGCGACTTTCATTTCTGGCATAATACGGAACGAAATATTAGCCAAATTCATTTCCGCGGATCAAAATCATATTGCCGACTTTTATTTCTGGCATAATACGGAACGAAATATTAGCCAAATTCATTTCCGCGGATCAAAATCATATTGCCAACTTTTATTTCTGGCATAATACGGAACGAGATATTATCCAAATTCATTTCCGCGGGATCAAAATCATATTGCCGACTTTTATTTCTGGCATAATACGGAACGAAATATTACCAATTCATTTCCGGCGGGTGAAAAAAGAAAGTCTTTACAATTATTTTTAGCGTAAAACGGAACTAAATATCGGCGAAATTAATATCCGTGGGTCAAATTTAAATTGCCGACTTTCATTTCTGGCAATAATACGGAACGAAATTAGCCAAATTCATTTCCGCAAATCAAAATCATGGCATAATACAGAACTAAATCTTACAGCGACATTAATGTCCGACAGTAAAAAACAACAACAACAACAACAACAGCATGAACTTCAAGTTTCAAGTTTTATTTACTCATTTAACAAGTTAAATAGTCATAACAAACAATGACATATCATGTATCAATATCAATATACTAATACAAAAGACACAAAACATAATAATTAAAAGGAACACTAATATTACAGACTAACAAGAGGATAAATTTGTAAAAATGAGTGGGGATCAAATTAAAGATTAAATAAATCTTGGTGAGCTTGTGATCCCTGTATACAGTGAAGCAATAAGGATGTACGTAATTAAACAACATAAACAGCTGACATACAACAAAAACTAAGTACAAGAAGCAGCCAAGAATCTCATCACCCACCCCCCACCCCCCCCCCTATAGCCCTGGGATGTCGAAGCATTAATCTGGAGGAAAAAGTTTTGATATGTCCTAAACAATATTTTCAAATAAATCAGTGACTATACATTGCAATAACTTGCGACAGTTGTTGTTAGCATCATAGAAGCTGGCAAATATATTTGCTATATGCGGGGAGGGGGGGGGGGGCAGGGAGTCAATAATAATATATAGTTTTAATGTGTTTTTTTACATTTATTTTTGGCAGCCAGTAAATTTAGGTTCCGGGCCAGTAAATAATGAAAACTCTGAAACTTTTACCTGGTCCGACAGGAACAGGTCGACGAGTAGTAGAAAAAGTGTTAGTGTGGAGCCCTGGTTACATTTAGCATCCCCTATACGGCTTCAATGAAAATTTTAACCTGCCATAGTTCTGTGTGTATGTATGTATTGTGTGTGTGTGTGTGTGTGTGTGTGTGTGTGTGTGTGTGTGTTGTGTGTGTGTGTGTGTGTGTGTTGTGTGTGTGTGTGTGGTGTGTGTTTCATTGGATATGTAATATTACAACATTAGTGTGGAGCTAACTTGATCAGCATTCGTCTAAATGGCGTAATCCTATCGCAAATGAAGTGAAAGAAAAACCGACAAAGTACGATAAACATCACTTTTGACCTTCTTAAAATTTTGTCATCCATCAGTCAGAA
>JZLH01S0318609.1:22220-45016 GCA_001188425.1 Eucidaris tribuloides
TGATTTATCAATAAAAATATAAATAAAAAAAAATGTACTCAAGGTAATCTAAAGATATTTTAATTGTTATGGACAAATAAAGGTCGTATCAGCCTCCCTATCCCATATCGTTCGCTCGGTCGCTCAACTCCAAAAGAGTCGTTGAGACGTTAAACCCCGGGGGGGGGGGGGGGCAGTGTCATTACAAGGTGTACACCATGCGCGCGTGAAAAAACGAGTAAAACGGGTTGTTTTTCACGGTCGGGCGATGTACTCGCGTACACGGCGCGTACATTGAAAAGACCAACCTGGTTACTAAATGCGAGAAATTAAATATCAAATCTCCATAAAGTAAAAATCCATAAAATAAAGTTTCACAATATTGGGGATAAGGGATTTATACTAAAGGTACAAAGAAAATGATGTAATATTATTATTTAGTCTGCTCAGAACCAAAACAGAAAACTCGCATTTCGCCGGTAGTATATTTTGGTGCAATGCTCAGCCAAGCATGAATATGCAGGCAATTTTTCAAAACTATTTTATCATCTTCTTTAATTAGATTGAAGATGAGGTTTATTCCGTCAAATGAAACTAAGAAAATAAAGTCAGCTAGCAGAGCTGCTGCAGCAGACGTCTTACATTATTCATACTTGCACCAGAATCGGACCAGAATATGCTACCCTTTTCGCCCTGCGCTTTTAGTGCAAGCGCCATCTACGACAGAGGTTGAATAGTGTGTGATTTTGTAATGGTGGAAGTTGTGTAACTTCGTGTGTACGCGAAGAAGGTCGAGTGTGACAAAACACCGGTAACAATCCATATTTACAACATGTCTCTCCCCGTGCGGATGTCAACATTTCTTCGTGGAGGATTTGGTAAGGAACCTTAACATTTTACTGATTTTTTTGCTTATACTTTAAAATTCTAAATCAATGCAGATCGGTGCAGGCGGGTAGGAAGAGTAAGAATAGATTTGCAAAAAATAGTCTGCTGTCTGTGCTGATGTTTGCCAGCCCAAGTGGAGTTGCGCCGGATCGGACTGGGTGATTTCAAGTTTTGGATTAGTGTTTGTGTTAGTGTTATCTTAACAATAACACGAGCGTTAATCCGAAACTTGAAATCGATCCGTGTTAGCGAGTTGACCCCGAAATAATCACGCACTTCCGGAAGTTGGCGTTATGGATCGTGTTGAAAATCGTCTGCTGAACCGAGCTGGGTTGCTGGTGTCATGGGTGTTAGCGATTTACATGCATTTGTCCCATTCACTAACTCTAGACCCTAGGGATTAAGAAAATCACCATTTCAAGTTCGTTGTTAGTGTTAGTGTTATTTCTGTCTCGGCTTACCTCGCTGGGTCGCGCAGTTGTACGTGTCATGTCTATGGCAGCGCGATGGCGTGCGGTAAGCGGCAAGGAAAAATTACAATATTTTAGATTGTGAAAGAACAAAGACATAATGAAATAAGTCAAATACATTAAATTAAGGGGGAAGTACATGCCTTTCCGACAGTATTACATTTGTAGTACGATTGTTTAAATTTCATAAAGAAATGACAACATTTCTTCAGGTTTTCCGCGGTTTTCATGTTCGTCGAACAAGAGATGTGACGTCACGCTCGTGTTAACACTCGTGTTATGCTATCGATTACAGAATCGATAGTGGCCGTTAATCCGAGTCGCCGTGTTGGAGTTCGGTTTAACGGCTCTTGACGTCTACTAACACTAACAATAACACTAATCCAAAACTTGAAATCACCCACTGTGTCATGTCGGAATTGGCGATATTGGCATTGATCATGTTGATTTATGTTGTTCAGTTGTTACTTTTTGGCTTAAACGGTTCAAATCAAACATTCTCGGTAGAACAAATGATAAAAAAAGCATTATGCTTAACTTTAGAATGCAACGCAAACATGACTCCTGCGGTTTAATCTGTCAACTCAATGACAATGTCAATGGCAATGCAGTAGCACACTAGATTCTCTACTAAAGTCCTCAATCTGTTTTCAACTGAAACAAACTGTGGTATTCATGCTATTTCTGGTGTCTTGATAAGTCATTTAATATATAACTTATTAATAAAAATCTTTAAATTTTTAACTACAACATCAAAAACATGGTTAGTTATGTTACAGTTAGTTACATTACATTTTGTCCATCCACACAATTTTGCATTTATTCATGTCTTTTTCAGATGTAGTATGCATATGTGGGGCTTATTACTTTCAAAATAATGAGAACAGGCTATCGGCATGGAAAAAACTGCAGAATATATGATAGTTTTTCATAAAACTGAGATTTAGTCACACTAGTCCCACATGTATTTCATGTATGGTTCTGATTCTCCTAGAGGGGGCTGTTGAAGACGTAAAATATAGTGTAGAAATGATGTCCCCCATTGTTTCTTCATGATTCATACCCATTCAAACCATTAAAATGTATTATGATTCGAGATACAGCAATTTATATAATTTGTGATTTGTCCAATAATTCACAGAAATGCATGATGTAGTTATGTCTTATGATCATTTCTATCAAGAGAAATAGTGGAATGAAAACATCAAAATTAAATTAAACAACAATTTTACATAATTGTAACCTCAGAACTCTCACTAGATGAATATACTGTGATTAGTACTTAATTTTGTTTTTAATATGAAGCCAAATATCACTTGTTGAAATAAACTTTTGTCAACTTTTTAGGATTGATCTTCAAAAAGACAAAAAAATTGTACGTGTTTCGCATGTGTCGGGAGATCCTTACACATAAAAAACCTATAGCATAACATGTATCACAGCAAAAGTATACCTTTTTTTAAAGGTCTTGAGCTGAGAAATTCAAATATGATGCCTTTTTGGACATAGGGTATGATGGAAAGAATGTGTGCTGGTCTCAAGTCAGACATTTTTCTTAAAACAAAACATTGCGTTTGAATTGCTCTACCCGTCTTGCACATCACCCTACCTTAAAATAACCTCATTTTTGGACTCCTTGTGAATTTCCCTTCAGGAAATGTGTACTTTTCCTATGTTAGGTGGTATATGAAATGAAATATTTAATTTCAAAGTCAAATTGGACTGTGTCAAAGAAAAATATTTGTAACAATTTTAGCACCGAAAAAGCCTCAGTTCAAAACGCGTGGCCTTGTAAAAACCCACAGAAGGGGGTGCTTTTTCCACATAAAAAATACACAAGTCTGACCTGTTGCATTTTGTTCTCCATGTCCAAACCTTTAATGAGATACAGACACCCTAGTAATAGTGAAAAGAAGGCCTTGCTGTGTATTATAACTCCCGTAGAAGCACTTTTATCTGTGACATGTGCGAATTTGCCCCAGTTGGGGGGGGGGGATATAATTAGTTTCACGCATTAAATACTACCTAAAAAAAGAGAAAAATCATCTCTATTCTTAGACACTTGATTCTGATGAGATCTAATGTTAAATCTAATGCTACATCTCTAGAAATCAAGTTGCATTTAAACCAAAATTTCTATCAATAGACCCCATAAGCATGTAAACAAATATCTGGCCACAGTTGCTGAAGAAATGAATAAGATCTAATCAGAATGCAAAACTAAGTCCGTAGTCTGAAAATTTTCAGCGAATGTAAGTTTCTGTGGATTTGCCCCTGAGCTAACAATATTTTGTCATGAAATTAAAATACTGTTTGTTTATAGGAGAACATACATTTCATTGCACACATTTCTATTTCGTATTCTCCTTTATGCAGGACGCCTACAAGCACAATCAACATGTTGTATAGCCACCACAGCAAAACAGAATGCTAAGGTACTGTATTGAGCTAAAATCTTCTCATTTATAATAATGTTTGAAAACAATAATGTTTGAAAAGTAAGCATATATTTCTTTGGTTATTTTGTTATTTTCATATGTATGTCAAATGTCATTGATTATGTAAAATGTGAGCAAAACAGATTTCCTCATCAACAAATCTCATCTGAATCTGATTTGAATGTTTTCTGTTCAAACAAATGTATCATTGATATTTAATTATTTAGACTCTGTTTTAGACCTATTCTTTGTCCACATGTGGGTTATCAACATTATTTTACTATCACACATCTTGTGGTATTTTAGTTGTTTATCATTTGCGTATGCAATTTTCTTCATTGTATCAATTCTCGGGCTAAAATCAGATATAGTCTATGTATGTGTGTATCTCTACTCAAAAACATGAAATATTTACTATGATTCAGCTCACCTTTATTTAGAACAAAAAGCAAACCCCCAAAATACAGCTTTGCTATTTGGCGTGTTGGCCGACTTGGTTAAAGGGACTGATTTGTAAAATTTGTGTTCTTTTCTGGTGACAATGATTGCAGATTGAACCCATGAAGGATGAGGATCGGATCTTCACCAATCTGTATGGCAGACATGACTGGAAGCTAAAAGGTGCCATGGCCAGGGTAAGATAACAAACAAAACCATCTTGTTGTTTGTTACGTTCATGATTAAGGAGATATTATGAAGCTAATCACAAGCTTGATTTGGATTGGATTTGATTTGATTGGAATTATTTTTCCACTTTAGTGTCATCAATTCATATGAAATAATACAACACACAACAAATCAATGTACAGTATAGTATTCATAAGAAACGAGTAGTGATTTTATTACTCTGTTCAGTTTTCAGAGTACAAGAAATAATAGAAAAACAGTTTATAGAATAAGTGGTGAAACCTTGCACAGTAATGATTATTTGTTGTGTAGCTTTATGTGGGATCAGCTCCTTTCAGGGTCAGGGATGAAGTCAATACTGGTAAAGTAACACTTGTTTGTCATCAAGTAAACAAATTCAAGACAAGTCCTAGCCTCAATATGCATGCCAGTGTATATATTGGTATATATGTTTAAACTTATTTTATTTTTGAGGCATTTCTGACTTCATCCAATCATGTCACTGCCCTTTAAAGGCAAGGTCCACCCTGACGTTAAGTTGGTTTTATGAAAGCAGAATACAATGAAAGAAGCTTATTAGTGAAAGTTTGGGGAAAATCCACCAAAGAATATCGGAGTTATGAAGTTTCAAACTGTTAATTTTGTGACATCACATATGAGCAGCTCCCCATATAATTGAATGCACATGTAACATCATTTCCAGTTTTCTGAGAAAATGGCACTTAATGGAATTTATATTACATGACAAATGGTGGAGCTGCTCGCATGCGATGTCACAAATTTAAAATTTAAAAAATTCAGAACTCTGTTATTCTTTGATGGATTTTCATCAAACCTCCATTAAAAGGTTCCTCTCATTATTTTACTTTTAATTAAAACCAACATCGGGTGGACTTGCCCTTTAAAGAAACACTTTCAGTGTTATGATTTCTTGCTTGCTTGTTTGTACCAATGTTGCAGGGTGACTGGTATAAGACAAAGGAGATTCTTCTCAAAGGCCATGACTGGATCCTGAAGGAGATTCGTGACTCTGGATTGAGGGGGCGGGGTGGTGCTGGCTTCCCCACCGGCATGAAATGGGGCTTTATGAACAAACCATCAGATGGAAGGTATCTCAAATTCCTTGTTTTTCTCTGATTTTTTTTAGTATTCAGCAAATATGTATCAACAGGAGCAGTAAGTTTGTTTTGTTTTAATGTTTGCATCCAGGGACGTCAATCCATGTTTCGGATTGGGAGGGGGGGGGGGGGGGGCAAAGTGAAAAAAAATGCCAAAATTTTGTCGCGCTCTGTGCGCCAAATTGTGCTACAGAATTTTGAGTGCAAATTGACAATTTTGTATGTTAAATAGTATTTATATGCCATGTTTAATGGTTTTATTAGCTGCCTTTCCAATGCTTTTTAAAACATATATTTGCATTGATTATGAATTTTTCAAATTGTCAAAATTATTGGGCGGGGGGGGGGGGGGGGGAGGGGGCGGGGGGCAAATCAATATGTCTGCCCCCACCCCAATATTTTCATTGGTGAAGCGATCTCCCCCCCCCCCCCTAGATGCCTCTGCTTGTATCTTTAACACAAATCTGTATGTAGCTTCCTCAATATATTGTTAAAATATTGCTACTAGACATACACAATTTTCAATTGCATGCCCAGATTTTTATAGCAGTCTGAAACTGTTGTCTTTTTTTTTTTTGTGTACTTTTGAACCCCTCACCACAAACAATCCCCCAAAATGGATTGACACCCCTGTCCGGCTCTGGCCACTGGAACTATAACACTATCTCTGCATTTGCTTACAGACCCAAGTATTTGGTAGTGAATGCAGATGAAGGTGAACCAGGCACATGCAAAGATCGGGAGATCATGAGACATGATCCGCATAAGCTGGTGGAGGGTTGCCTCGTAGCTGGCAGGGCTATGGGGGCTAGAGCTGGTATGTATTGCAGGACTTCACACTAACTTATTTGTTTGTTTGCCCTTTGGGCAAGAAAATTTAGCACTTTCACATTTATACAAAGAAGAAAATTTACTTGCTGAAAAGGGGAAAAAAATTATTATTTCTGACAAAGTTTAACTACTGAGGCCTATCGTAAAAGGTGTGATTTATGAATTTAAAGAGTCTTGCAATTTTACCTCAACTCTGTATAAGTCATCACCAGTGATGCATGAAATGTGACAGGTGTACTATCTACTGCAAAAAGACACATAACCAACAGTTGATGTTTTTACTCACGCTTTCAAACCAAACACAAAAAATAGAGTACAATGAACAAAATAATGATAAAAGTTAGTAGAAGTTAATTGAACAGAAAGTTACATTGCAAATTGTTTGCAAAATCTGTGCTTATGATAATATTTGTGTAACACTGAAAATTGTAGGTAGATAGACAGAGAGATACACAGCTGAACAGATACATGTGGTTAGCTAGCTACATGTAGATAGATAGATAAGTTTATGGTTCAGAATATGGGAATTTAATTTTCTACTTCTTTAGTAACAAAAATAATACTGCCCCACTTCGGACGAAAGCAGTTGACAAAAGTGATATTACATATAAATACATTTTAGATGATGAGGAAAACAAAAATATTTCTGTGCATATAAGTTACCAGTGTATTATTTTTGCTATTCTTCTTCTTTTTGTCGTAATTTTTAGCCTACATTTACATAAGAGGAGAGTTTTACAACGAGGCTTCCAACATGCAGATTGCCATCAAAGAGGTAAGTTTGAACACTAAATAATTAATTAAAGCCACAGGCTAACATTGACCACAGTTTAAAAAACTGTGAGCTACATAATCCTCTATGCTCTAAGTGTCTTTGATAAGGTCTAAAAATGAAGCCCTGAAAAAATTGCACTTCAAAATGATGATTAAGTGCTTTAAAAGTGAAAATCTACAAGCACTCAAATTGACTGGATTCACCTGCTTATTTCCTCCCATAGACTTACTGTGGGCAGATCTAGGCTATTTTATCATCCACCGGAGTGCAAATTGGTTATTTATGCATATCTTGCCAGTGGCAGCATAACTTTCCAAACTTTTGTATTCTAGGGTGTATATTTGTCCATTTGAACACTATTATGTAGCTCACATATCACAGTTTGACAATTTTTAAATTGAAGCTCCACAATGTTAGCCTGTGGCATTAATTACTCAATTATCAGTGTATTGTTTTTCTGTGCAGGATGATATTAATATTTGACTGCCAAACTATAATTTATTGATGATTTTGAATTGAAGTAGGCATTTTTGCATAAAATGTGACTGGATGCCATAAGAAAAATTGGTCTTTTCCAGAAATTTGTTATGACTGTTATGTCCTCCGCTGGTAATACACATGAACAGAATAAATCAGTTTATACAGAATACAAGAGATACATATAAAAAGTGTTTGAATTGATTGTAATTTATCCCATCAAACTAAAACGTATATCACTCTATTTAAATAAACCACCCCACTTAAACTCACCCTCATCTACAAAAGTGTTACAGATGTCATATAGATCTCAAAATGCAATTATTTATTAAGTATTGCAGAAGTAAGGAGTAATTTTCCACTGGCAAAATAGATTTAATTTATGCATGCAGGATTTATTTCATGTACTATCAAGGTACTGGTAGTTATTTAGAGTAAATTTATGGGTTGTAACGAGCATTTAAGCCTAGTTTTCTTCTTTACTTTTTTCAAAAATGTCTTTCATCCAGGCATATGATGCAGGTTTCCTGGGCAAGAATGCGTGTGGGTCTGGCTATGACTTTGATGTCTACATGCATAGGGGAGCTGGGGCGTATATATGTGGTGAAGAAACGGTGAGACATCTCTCTTTTTTTTCTCTTGATATTCTGTAGTAACTTGTTTGTCAGTCACAATTCATTGTGTACACATAGATTATTTGAAATGTAGTTAACACATTGGTTGCTGAGCTTAAAGGTAAATGACATGATTGGGGGTAATCCTCAACTTGGGCTGAAACTATAGAATCAAGTAAACTATGCAAGGATTCTCCTGTGAAAATCTTGTAGTCAAACGTTGACTCATTCTGAAATAAACAATGTCAATATCACTGGTAGCAGGGAAACCTGCTGTGTGGCTCTCTATGGGGCTTATTTTTATCGTCCCCGGATAAAATTAAAATACTCCTATGTTTATGCTTGATTCTCCTTAAGTAAACAAATTACAGACAAATCTGTCCAGGTGGGAGATCCACTCCTGCTAGTGTATAGTTGGTACATATTTCAACTCATTTGATTCTTGAGGCATTTTCAAGTGTTCCCAATCATGTCACTAACCTTTAACTTCAGGTGAGTTAACCAAAAACTGAATTATTTTGTAGTTATGTGTGTTACTTTCCAAAACATTACAATTTTTGTTCAAAAAAATCAAATGTGACCAGCACAAGTCTGTACTTATTAAATTATGTTGGGGTCTGTGGAAAATGCATGTTATAGTGAAATCAAATTGTCTCCAACAGGATAAGAAAAAAATGTGTGTGCAAACAAGTTTTCAGCATTGTCTTGAATATACTTACATATTACCCTATAACTTTTCAAATATAACTTTGTAATATATGTAGAAGTTGATAAGTGTTCTAAAGTGATAACAAAAATCAATTTTTTTATCATTATGCATACCATTGCCTGATCAGTCTGTATTGAAAAAGACTTTTGGCAAGAGGTTATAATCCATACATTTATTTGTATCAAGATCATATTTGCAATGTGATATTATTCTTCAACTATGAGGGTGAAAAACAACCCTTTCAAAGAAACCTGTTAGTAATGCCAAAGATTGTTATTGTTATTTTTCAAAGTGGTAGGATTAACTCTCAGTTAATCAAAATATATTTGGACCATTTGTCATTAATTTATACTCTTTCTTTCACCCAGGCCCTAATTGAGAGTTTGGAAGGCAAGCAAGGCAAACCAAGACTAAAGCCACCCTTCCCTGCTGACGTGGGTGTCTTTGGTTGTCCTACCACAGTCGCTAATGTGGAGACAGTAGCAGTTGCACCAGTGAGTTTACTCAAATATGAAAGGTTTTAGATTCAATCAGAATTTATCATGGTAACAGTTTAAAAAGTATTTTACTTTGAATTTTAAGGTGGTCTTGTGATAATGCACTAGAGAGACTGTGATTGAAATTATGGGGTCTGAGGTGACTTGCGTGGTACTATTTTGTGAAGGCCTACACCTCTGTGGAAAAAGAACTGTGTCAATCATTGAAAATCATGTAAACTGGTGCCTGGATGTAAATTGCGTAGTATATATGATTTATGTATAAAAAAAAAACTAAAAATAAATAGATAAAATGATGACTTCTGAGAAAAATCAGAAAAAAAAACTCTGAAGTTATGTATGACATGTTTTTTGTTCTAATGGAGACCTTCCATGGATTCGATTACGACATTTTACTGATGTAAACTGGGTATTTCAGAGGTGAGCGATAGGTAATGACAAGTAAGGTCATTGAAGGGAAATGAGATGAAAAAGGCATTGGATGTGTATCAGCAGTTCTAGGGAAAATACCACCCAACAAACTACAGTCATTCAAGAACTCATGACAAATCCACCCCATTCCGATACTGGGTGAAAAAGAAAATCACATGATGTTTTCGATTTGTGCATCAGATTGGTTGATACATTGCAATGGAATATTGGATATCTCAGAACTCTAATAACCATATTGCTTAAAGGGAGAAGGCGCCAGCAACTAACAGGCATAAGTTAAGAAAATATTTGAGTTCTTGCCAACCAATCAGATTGCACATGCACCGCAGGGAGCTGACCATGCATGACCAATGCATGTCACGCGACGTGTGTTAGCCGCACCGTGGTAATGTATGCACTGTTTGAATTGATAAGCTCCTCCCCCTATAGCTGTTTCTGCAAGTTTTGTCTTACGGTAAATCTTACAAAGACGTAAAATAAACACAAATTAACTAATTTATTGGGCCTTGATGAGGGTGAGTATCAAACAGTACCCCTTATTTAGGCTGTTTTTGTCACTGTGTACTCTAGTTATTGTTAACTTATGCCTGTTAGTTGCTGGCGCCTTCTCCCTTTAAGCTGTAGTTAAAGCCCAAGTATAGTGTTGGTAAATTGTAAAAACAGAAATTCTTTGTGATTAAGACCTGTTTGATCTCTGAAACTTTTCCATTTGTGAGAAACTTCGCAAAATGTGAAACGTGGGGGGGGTGAGGGGGTTAATGACTGTGCGACTACATGCTCTCAGATAATTTAAACATCAAAATTGTCACTTGTAACAATTTTCCACAGGTTTGATGTTGCTTTCTGATGTTTGTGGTGACAATAGCATAATTTGTGAAAGATTGAAGAATATTTTGTCATATCAACCAAAACTTTACGTTGGCTTTAAAAATTCATATTCCTTCTCAACATTTTACTTGTCCAGGTCATTTGTAGGAGGGGCGGGGCGTGGTTTGCTGGCTTCGGGCGGGAGCGCAACACGGGCACCAAACTCTTCAACATCTCGGGCAATGTGAACAACCCCTGTACGGTGGAGGAGACGATGTCAATCCCCTTGAAGGTTCTGATTGAGAAGCATGCGGGGGGCGTGACCGGTGGCTGGGACAACCTGCTGGCTGTTATACCGGGTGGATCGTCTACACCTTTGATACCAAGAAGGTACTTAATTCTCTCAGTCCCATAGACCTATTCATTTCGTAGAATCACGCAATAACCAGGGAGCAGAAGATTCAAGATGCATAGTCCCTTCAATATAAGAGTGATAAAGTAATTTTACTCTTTATAACATACTTGTATTCCCCAGTTGTAGCAGTGACTATAGCACTGGTTTCTGAAATCATATAGGTCTACAGGCAAGAAATAGTGTTTTATGGAAAGGGATTTTATAGTGGTTTAGAATTGTAAGGGTTAAAATCTTTAAAGGTTAGTGACATCATTGGGAACACTTGAAAATGCCTCAAGAACCAAATGAGTTGAAATATATACCAGCTGTTCACTAGCAGATGTGGATCTCCCACCTGGGAGGACTTGTCTGTAATTTGTTTACTTAAGGAGAATCAAGCATAAACATAGGAGTATCTTATTCTTTGCCGGGTAGGATAAAAATAAGCCCCCATAGAGAGCCACACAGCAGGTTTCCATGCTACTAGTGATATCGACATTGTTGTTTTAGAATGAGTCAACGTTTGACTACAAGATTTTCACAGGAGAAGCCTTGCATAGTTTACTTGATTCTAGAGTAGTATCAGCCCAAGTTGAGGACTACCCCCAATCATGCCATTTACCTTTAAGCTCTCGCTTTTGAAGAAAGCTATTTCATTAATGGACAGGGTTCTCTTGCCCGGCAGTATAACTATACAAGACATTCACTGATGTGTTTTCTTTCCCTCTCATTTGCCCTTTTTTCCCTATTGTGCACACTTAACGAATTACATGGTGGGGTTTCAAATTCAAAGCTCCATAAGTACAAATTAGAATATTAAATGAAATAATACTTATAATAATATATATCTTTTTTTAATGGAATTTGAACTGATGTTATTGATTTCGTTAATTTGACTATTATAATTGTTTTATAATATGATTAATAATTCACTAATAATTATTTATTCATTCACATTTGTGTAGTGTATGTGATGATGTCTTGATGGACTTTGATGCCCTGGTGGATGCCCAGACTGGTCTGGGCACGGCAGCTGTCATCGTCATGGACAAGCAGGCCGACGTGGTGAGGGGTATCGCCAGACTCATAGAGTTCTACAAACATGAGAGCTGCGGACAGGTCAGTAAGACATGGCCAGCATGATTGCCAGTGCCCTCCCACAGAAAACGACTTGATCGTATGACAATTGGTCTGATGGGCATGGTTGGTCTGGTATTAATCACCAATGATCTAACCTCACTACCAACTTCAATGCACTGAACAATATTTCTGGTTAAATAACAATCTGATTGATATGAACTTCCAAGCTACTAGTGTCTCTGATAAGGTATAAGAATGGATCCCTAAAAAATTGTGCAGTTCAAAACATTTATTTAGTGACTTTAACCCATTGGAGACTAAGTACCAGTTAACTTGTGTTGGGGTCTATGGAAAGTGTGTGGCATAGTAAAATCAAATTGTCTCCAGTGGGTTAAAAAGTGAAAAATCAATGAGTGACTGTTCCAGTTCCCCCCCCCCCAAAAAAAAAAAACTGCTGGGCTCTGAAATGATTGGGCAAAAAAAAATGCCTCAAAAATCAAACTGGTCAAAACTTTTGCCAATGTATACATCAGCTAGAGTATCTCCAGGGTGGAAGGATTTGTCTTGAATTTGGTTACTTGAGAAGAAATAAGTGTTCGTTTAGTGTACCAGTATTGAATTGATAGGAATTGATCCCATACAAAGCTACAGCCTACACAACAAATTTGCCTGTCACAATGAGTCCTGATGGTGTTTGTTTAAAAAGTAATCAACATTTGGTCATGAAATTTGGACAGTTAGATGCCTTTAACTGTGTATTTGATTTTAGAGTAGTTTTATGCTATAGTAAGGACTTCTCCTAATCCTGCTTTGTACCTTTAATTCATGAACCAATATTTAAATCTGTGCTAGTTACAGCATAACTGTCTAATGTTTGAGTTGTTCTAGGGTGTCAATTCAAACTCTATTATGCAGGTCAAGTTTGACATTTTGACAATGTGACCCAGTGTCTGTCAGAAGGTTAGACAGCATCTGCAAATTCATGAAAGAATTTTTGCACATATAGAATTGACAGTTTATCTCGTAAAGGCTAATGACACGATTGGGAACACTTGAAAATGCCACAAGAAGGAAATAAGTTAAGACATATACCATTGTATACCATTGTATATATGGAGTGTAAACCTTGGCTCATACCAGTTTTGAATACCTCTTGTGCCCAGATATAAATGTATCCCATAAGAAGCTACTCAACAAATTTGCCTGTCACATCGGATACTGATGGTTAATTTCATTTGAAATGAGTCAACATTTTGCCACAAAATTTTCACAGCTGAATCCTTGCATAGTTCACTTGATTCTAGAAGAGTTTTACCCCAAGATGAGGACTACCTTCAATCATGCTACTTACCTTTCATTGTCTTGCAGTGCACTCCCTGTAGAGAAGGCACAGGCTGGATGATGAAGATTATGGACAGATTTGGTAAGTTGAGATTAAAACTGGGAAAAATACCCTTTGCTCTTTGAATTGTGATTGATTGATTTATCAACTGATTGATTGATTGATTGATTGATTGATTGATTGATTGATTGATCGACTGATTGATTGATTGATCGACTGATTGATTGATCGATTGATTGATCAACTGATTGATTGATCGACTGATTGATTGATTGATCGATTAATTGATTGACTGATGGATGGATGGATTGATTGATTGATTGATTGAATGAATGAATGATTGATTGATTGATTGATTGATTGATTGAATGATTGATTGATTGATTGATTGATTGATTGATTGATTGATTGATCGATTAATTGATTGACTGATTGATGGATTGATTGATTGATTGATTGATTGAATGATTGATTGATTGATTGATGGATGGATGGATGGATTGATTGATTGATTGATTGATTGATTGATTGAATGATTGATTGATTGATTGATTGATTGATTGATTGATTGATTGATTGATTGATTGATTAATAGATTTAAAGACTGAGTGATTAATGTTTTCACAGTGAATACCAATGTGGATAGGCCATAAAGTGTTGTTAGTGCGTAATTTCCATTGGGGTGCTTTAGAATAGGTTTGAGTATTCAGATATAAAATCACATTATTGCAGAAAATTGAGTAGAATTGTGACTACCTCACTGTGTGTGCACCCTTGATGTTTAAAGATTGGGTTCAGGATTTGCACGTCCCAAAACGGCAAAATGAATAAAATCAGCTTAAATCATTCACTATGTGAAGATAAATAAACACCTCTCATAGAACCTTTGGTTAGAATACATAGTTTTTAGTGAAAATCTGGACAGTTAAGCTTCAGAATTTGCAAAGTGACTCTTCTCCTCTTAATTCTGATGCTTTCCTAAAGTTTCATTTGTAATTCATAAACTTGTTCTTATTGTTCAGCTGAATGAGGTACCTCCATTCCAGACAAAAGTTGAAATGTCCAGTTCAGTAACGGTTAATAAGTCAATTTTGTGTGGGGGTAGTATCTAAAAGCTTGATTTCATGGTTTTCCTCTCTGCATTTCAACAGTTGAAGGCAATGCCAAGCCAGATGAAATTGACATGCTGTATGAGCTGAGCAAGCAGATCGAGGGTCATACCATTTGTGCTTTGGGGGATGGTGCTGCATGGCCAGTGCAGGTGAGAGAGAAATCAACAATTATTATGCAATTAACAAATAACTGGAATGTTATTAAAGATGTGTCATTAGATGCAATGATTTTGTTGGGGTGGATTGTTTCTGTGTGATAAACTTCTAGTGCTTTAGTTTTATTAAGATCACATTCATTTCATTTGTGACAGAATTCATTAGTGTTTGTGCATGCCCAGATAATTACAGTGTACTATGAGTGAAATACTTCATCAACATAAATGTCCAGTTTGGCAACCCAGATCATGTTTTTTGCTGTTTTAGTAGCCTGAATGCAAAATCTGGTAGTCTGTTAATACAAACAAAGCAGAATGTATTAAAATTATGTTCCTTTTCTTTGTCATTTTAGCTCCAAGATTTTACTACTTCTTTTTGCAAAACAGTCACAAATAAACTGGACAGCAATTGAAGTACTTTTACATCCAAAAGACTAATAATAAAAGTGTAATATTTCTACAGATTTTTATTTATTTATTTTTTCTGGTGGGGAGGGTGAGGGGGTGGTTGTACATAAACTGAACTTGAATACTTAGGGAAATAATTTTCCAACTTTGAAGTTCAATGAATGTTAAATGCAGAATTGTTTGCAATTTTCGTACACACTTTTGCATGTGTGAAGTATACACTTTCCCACTGATATCAGTATCGGTAGTCACTAGTCCAATAAGGCAACCAAACTTTTATCATATTTGCAGTAATGCACCTCCTGTCTTGCCTCATTCAAAATCACTATAGGCCATCAAATATAATGACACAAAGATAACTGCAAGATTTTCTCTATATTTGATTTGTCATTCCTATGCATTTGTTTCCTTTAAGGTAAATGACATGATTGGGGGTAGTCTTCAACTTGGGGTAAAACTATTCTAGATTCAAGTACACAATGTAAAGATTTTACTGTAAACATTTTGTAGTCAAAAGTTGACTCATATTGAAAAAACGTCCATCAGTGTGCTTTGTAACAGGCAAATCTGTTATGTAGCATTTAATTCTCTTGAGCCTCGAGAGAAAAAACCTGGTGGTATGTTGAATGATCCTCCTTAAGTAAACAAACTCAAGACAAATCCTTCCAGCCAGGAGATCCACCCCAGCTGGTGTATCCATTAACATATCTTTCAACCAGTTTGGTTCTAAAGGCATTTTTTATTTCTCCCAATCATGTTACTGCCCTTTAAGTCTTATTGATATGCCCCTCTCATTTACATTAATCTATTGTGATATATGTGATATCATGTCCCCCTTAATCAATTTCTAGTAATCTCCTTTGATAATACATGTATGTGATATTATGTCATCTTAACTTGCAGTTTTACTCTAAAGACCAAGTCTTAGTTGGAATACCTTCACACTACAAAGTAATTCTTATCACGATAACTTCTTGACAACACTGTGTTACATTAATTTCCAATCTAATCAATGTCTTTCCTCTTATCGCTAGTTCTTCTTTGACCTTTTGACACATTCAAATTCTTGAGATCCCATTCTTGCTAGCAATGTGGAATTCATGGAATTCATATATCGTGAACCTATTGTCCTATCAAAACATTGTATGTATTGAACCTTGCACATATGTTAATCCTCTCAGTCCCAATGGGTGTTAGTTTTGACATGGCGCTGTCACTACTTAGTATTGAGAGGGTTAACAAGCCAGATGCGCTGAATGCTGATCATTGCTTCCTGCTCAGATTTCATTTCCAAGATTCACCCCCAGACCCCTAGGAAAGTTGACTTTCCAGGGGGGAGATACATTTTTGACCTCCAAGATAGCTGTTGCTGAATACCATTCATCATATCTATCACTGGATAAATTCTGCCATAAGATTGAAACAAGAATGTGGTTTTTGAACTTAATGTTTACAAAATACCATGGCACATTGAGATTTGGTATAGAACACATAAAGACTTAAACTTGTCTGTAAAATACAACAAGATTACCTCTATCGGTGAAAATTAATGCACACCAAATTATTTCTATCTTTCAACATCCAGGGACTTATCCGTCACTTCCGACCTGAGCTGGAAGCTAGGATGAAGAAATACCACGAGGCACAACAGAAAATGTCAGCAACGGCATAGAAAGAAGATTATAGTATTATGTGAATCATTAAGTAATCAGTGGATAAGAGATGTCCCCAAGCAGTGTTCAACTTTTAAACCATGATAGAGACCGTTCCAAGAATTTAAACATGTGTATGGTTCACTTCACGAGGTCTCTTAACCCATTGAAGCTAACGGATGAGATATCTTGTCACGAGGTCTATGGGAAATGCATGTTAAAGCAAACTTTAACAGTATTCAATATGTTCAAATATCTCTAATGGATGTGGCCAACTTATGTACATAGATGATGAATAAGTGGAAGAACACTCCCCTTACATGTAACTTCCTAATGCATGCTTCAGGGATGCATGATGTGATGTTAGTTACGTTTTTTGTGACCAGAATAAAACATAATTAAGTTGTTATCCAAATTGAGCACCAGAAATTGATAATAGACCACTTGGAATAAATCCAATGATGAACCATTTTGCTGTACTTACTAGTGACAACATAAAGTTGCCAAACTAATTTCCAAACTTAATTAAAAGATAATGGTTGTAAGTAGTTTGTGATGAGAGATGGTGACTTGTGCATCAGTCCAGGAAGATAAATTCTATAAATCTCAGGATTCTATTAAAAACAAGTGACATTGTGCTCTCTTTAAGACAAGTGGGAGTGTATTTTTAATTTTTTTGATGGTAAAGGTGGAATAATGATCAACAGGAAGAATATTTTCAGATCCATTCAATCATATACAGTTCGGCCTCGATTATACGGCCATCGATTATACAGAGATCTCTGTTATCCGACAGGCCTGTTATCCAGACAATGGGATTATCAGTCATTACGTGTAATTGATACACCTTTATCAGAAGTGTACACAGAAACATGCTGGTTATCAGGGACAGTAATTTAAGTGTCACATGTGGGAGGTCTGTTGCAATTTGTGCATGGTCTTTGGGTTGTTTATACAACAACTTATGGCATGTACACCTTCCCCCCTATACTGTGTTTGTACATTCTCTCTCTTATCCGGCCATATCACTTATTCGGATGGCCGCTGGTCCCAAAATAGCCGGTTAATCGAATTCGAACTGTACTGCAATGTCCAGTTTATATTGGTAGATTTGTCCCAGTAATAGTAGAAATATTTAGCTTATCACTTTCTGCTTGTCTTTTTCGGGTGTATAAAGACTAATGTGTAAACCTAAAAGTTCTATGTCACATAATGTGTTCAATTATTTTACTCTCCACTTTATGAAATAAGTTATGTATATTTTAAGGACCATTTTCTTGTAGCTATTTGACAAAATTGTCCCTCATATGCATCATTATGTACATAAGAATATAGGAAATTTGTGGGCGTGTGTGGTTAATATAAATTGTTTAAAATGTACAGTTCACTAAAAAAGGACCTAACCTTTCCCCGTATTTTCCTCCTCCCCAGTGCAAATTCATCACAGTGAACAAATATTAGTATTTTATGTACTGGTAATTCAAAGTTCATAGCTTTGTGAAAAATAAGAAAGAAATATACCGGTAGTCAAATTGCCTGCAGGTATTTTGACCAAATTTTCAAATGGAAGAAAGGTGATTATTTAAACAGATTTTATATTTGCCAATGTCTTGTGTGATTGGAATCAAAACGTGTTCACTGAAGTTTGTTGAGTCTTCTCTGCAAGGCATGCACTGTTTATAACATGTTAAAGGTACAAATATCTCAAATATAGTGTGTCTTTACATGCAGGTACCTGGGATCAATATTTTTCCCTGGCATGTGTAATAGTGCTCAAAATTTGATGAAAAAAGTAATGAGGGGAATTGCACCCAAATAGGAAAAAATAAAGAGACAGAGAGTGTATGGTATGTGTGGAGTTAACCAGAAAATTCTATAAAGACCCCAAAATACAGAGAAATAGAAAAAGGGGAAAAAATATAAGCAAGGTCACCACCTCAACACAAAGGTGGATTCAAGAGGAAAAAAATCCCACTTTCATTGCGAATTCATATTTATTTCCCTTAAAAATCCAGGGGTTATTGCTTCCTGAAGTCTGTCTGTAAAGAGCGCATGGGTGTTCCAGCACCATGAATATAAACCTCCTTGTACAAAGTTACACGATGTGTGTTTGAGACATGTATGAATAAATGAATTTAAAATATTCTCAAAATACTTGGGTTGTATTGATTTCTTATGAAGTTGTGTGATAATGGTAGTATACATATTCATTTAAAATCACCTTTTTTTTGTACGAGTTCAGAAAACATGTCATGGCTTGTTTGGCAGAAGGGCCTCAACAGTAAATTTTCTGTAATTTGAGAATTTTAAAATACCCGAAGGCATAAAACACTTACTCTGGCAGGAGAGTGTTATTTGATATTTGCACTTCAGAGATTGACAGGAGGATCTAAAAATATCATACTGTTTTCATTTCATGTGAAAAAAGCCAGTGGTTTCCAAGTTAGAGACAATTTAGTGTTAAGGCCCTTCTGCCGGACAAGCAACGATGTATTCTGAGGGGCCCAAATTTGATTCACCTTGCCAAATTCAGCTCTATTGCCAATATCTGATGTTTCTAAAAACAAACCCGGTGCCAAATGTGCAAATATGCACCACATAATACACACAATCTCCATAGAGCAATACAATCTGTGGCATGTTTGAGGTAAGAAGATATTACAATTATGTTAACCAGATCAGTGATAAAGTTATACTGAAATGGGGACGTGGGAGGGATAGGGCAACATACAAAATACAGTGCACTCTCATTATAAAGAACACTGATGTAACAAAATTTCAATATTAAGAAGTAAAATCTCTGGTCCCATATCTTGATTTCCTTTGTATCTTTAGAATTGTTATAAAGAACAAATTTGAAGGGTCCCAAAGACTTCGTTTATAACGAGAGTACACTGTACCGTCATATTTATTTCAAACCGAGAAGTAATAAATGGACACACTGACACAGACACATGAAAATGCACACACTTCCACGTACACAACCACATACAGACGCATGCATACACGCACGCACGCACAAACACAAACACATATTTGTATTGACCGTCAATCCGAGGAGATTGATTTTTTAAAACTGTAAACAGGGAGATTTCAGTTTATAGCAGTATTATTCTTGTTTTTCAAAATTTTGCTAAAATTACTGAGCTGGAAAATAATTTCACTTTAAGAGAGATTCGCATAAACATGAATTGGGGAGGTTTTTGATTTTCCACATAGGCTGGTTTGTAACAACACGCACACACACGTCCCCATATGTTAAAATGTGTTAAAACCAGACTATCACTACCCATATTCTATTGGGCCATAGAGGGCACATTTGCGTCATTCTAGTTAGGTATGGAAAAACATGGAGCTCCGCGATTCTGTGTGTCTCCCCAGTTATGCGGTGAAAAATCATATACACCTTGTTTGCCGGTCAATTTAAGTGCACACACAATGTACATGCATATACATACATGTATACCCACACAAACACAGCTCTACACACACACGAACGAACACAGCTCTACACACACACTCACGAACACAAATACACACACCCACCTACCATCACACAATCAGCAGCCCAGTCTGCAGTTTTGTTTTCCACACCATTGTTTCTATATCACGCATACACTCCCATTAATAACTGATGTAGAACAGAAAATATGCATGCATTTTAGAAAAAACAATCCCGGAAAAGGCTAAAAAAGTGATTCACTCAGGCTGTGGCATGTTTGAGAAACGGGGGTTATGTACATATACGTACTAGTATTCAATTTCATCTGGTTCACTATACATAACATAGGGGTGGACTTTGGCACCACAATAAGCAATGTACTGTCTAACTTTAACCCACTGGAGACTAAGTACAAGTTAAATTGTGTTGGGATCTATGGAAAATGTGTGTAATAGTGAAATCAAATTGCCTCCAACGGGTTAAGATGGTCTTACAAGCATGGGTGCCACTTGTGAGTGGTGGGGAATTCGTGAAAGTATATTTTCATGATTTATTGTATTTGCATTCACTTTGTACAGAAATATCAGGGAGCAAACATTTTCACGTTCAGTAAGTCGCAAAATTTGCAAAAATAAAACCACTGCAAAATATTCAGCATACATGTATACAGTATTGTATGGAGAAACAGTAACAAATATGCAGGATAAAAATATTTCTCAAGATTATATCAAATTTATTGCAATACATTCAGATAATGTTTAAAATGAAAACATACATGGCATTATCATAGTATCAAGAATGAGCAAAATTTCTTTTGCAATTTTTTTTTTTTTTAAAAGAAGCAGTCAACAAATTTGGAAGCACACCTTATATACATGTATCACTTCACTGAAATATTTATTTAAAATGTTGCTAATACAGTGGACTCTTCGTATAACAGACTCCCTGGGACCAAGGAGATTACTTTGCTATATCAAAGTCCCCCCCCCAAAAAAAAAAATACAAAGAAACTGTCAATTTTGTGACCAGAAAAATGTATTTGTTAATAAAAGATTTTGTTATATCAGTGTTCTTTGTAACGAGAGTCCACTCACTCCACTGTATAATTTCCAGCAAAACAAAACTTTCACAGCAAGGAAATGGCCATGCTTCTCGCCTTCTCCACAAGTCATTATCACAATAACATAGTTGTTATGTACTGGTGCACTTTGCATGCCAGCCAAGGTAATTCTTTGGGGCTTGGAGTTTCTGAGACGATAATTTTAATTAGGAAGAATGTCTAAAATCATAAGTATAAAAATGTACACATTTATATTGCAGTTCAGGATTTACATTGCACACGATTCTAATAAATTTTATACTGATGCATCATTTGTCAAGAGAAAGTGAGACAGAGTAACACAATTAATGCACACTCTCTGGTGTATTAGTACAAATAATTCACTCACGTTCATTAGGGTCTGAAAAACACAAGTTACAGCAGAGGGTATTACAGTTAGTTAAACCCGCCCCGCTCCTATAGTGGAACATCGGACAGCTATTATCTCCGCTTCAGTAACCGTAGGCAACATGGGTGCACAAGACATTTTGACTACACTACAGTTGGGGTTAGTCCTCTGGTAGTCCAATGCGTTTAACTCCTTGCACCATCTAGATATCCGAGCACCAGGCTAGAGGCAGTAGGTACCATTTTTATACTGGTCTTTGGTATGACCCAACCGTGCGCCATAACCAGCAATCTCCCGGACCAGAAGCGGACGCTCTCGCCCAGTTCAGCGGGTGTTATGGACTATTTAAAAGTCAATGAGTGTGGACAAATTTCATGAACTAGGATTGTGTATTGTTTGCTTTATAAAACAGACTGTGAATTATCAAACATGAATACTTGTAAACTTATCCGAAAGGAGAAAGTGGAAGTTTAGGACTTCCATTTTCACATGTACCAGCACAGCTCATATTACAAATAATCAATTGTGAATGTGAAATTTGCATACACTGAACTAGAGCACTCGGCGGGGGGACCCTTCGAGCACATGTATCCCCCGAACCCGTCCCTTCACCCCCCGTTTGGATAAATTAGAAATGGCATCCTATAAAAGTCGGAACAATGAGGGGGCTGTCACTGAAAACTATTGTTATGCAGAATGACACCCCGCCCCCCCCACCCCCCCCCAAAAAAACCTGCGAAGCAAGTTTGAATAAAATCGGACAAGAAATATGGCCAATAGGGCACATACTAGTACTGTGACATGGCACCCAAGTCGGAACACTGAGGGCGCCGTCACCAAACAGTAATGTGGCCTACATGTAGAATGACCACCCAAACACCTATACAGCAAGTTTGAATAAAATAGTTTCAGTAACAATAAAGTAATTGAAAAAATAAGCACTTTTGCAAATTTAGACCTATCAGGTTGACCTTTGACCCTGTAAAAGGCGGAACATTGGGGGCAGCATCACCAAACGTTTATAGGTATCTAGAGTTGACTATGATACACTTGCACACCAAATTTGAAAAAAATCCGTCAAAAAATGCGGCCAGTATCGTG
>JZLH01S0318609.1:64497-79492 GCA_001188425.1 Eucidaris tribuloides
GGGTTGTAGTGTGGTGACAGAGAAATCATACCTTAAATTGTTTTTAATGAAAATCTTGTATGGTCAATAAGAAAGATTTGTTCTGTTCAAATCTCATCTCATGTCAAATCGAAAAAAAAAAAACCACAAGTCTGTTACCAGGTACAGAAAAGACCTTGTAATTTTTGCTTAGTGAATATAAAACAAAACAAGTTTGAGATGTACAGGGGGTTTGTTTGGAATGTGGATATACAGTCACTTTGACCTAAAAAAAAAAATCCTGTGCATGTTTAGAGATTCTTAATGACCTTATGAAGAAAAAATATGCAATTTATAAATTTCAAAACAAACAAGATCACAAATACAAATAGAGAAAATTTGTTAGTGAGATCAGCAAATGATGAAATTAAGTGAAAATTGAATTTGAAGGTCATCCTCTTGTGTCATATACACTGTATAGTGTCAATAACAATGTACATGTACAGTATACCAGGGCTCCACATTAACTTTTTTGCCTGCTTGCCCAAAGCCATCGGGCAAGTGAAATTATCACTTTCTGATTTTTACTTGCCCAAATGAAAGATTTACTTGCCCGATAAACAATAAACAAAAACATTACAAATGATTTCTCACTAAATTTAAACAATACGGCCTTTTATAGCATTGGACATTTATTATTCTAATTCTGGGGGTTACAATAGGTGTGATTTACATGTATGAAGTTGAGTCATGAAATTAAATACAATGAAAGAAATAATATTGAAATAGACCTGAACACAAAATTTTAAACATATTTTTGTTGTTTATGGACATATTTTGCTCATTTCATGATCAAAATTTTACTTGCCCAATCGGGCAAGTAAAGTTTAACATTTTGAGTTTTTACTTGCCCCACATGAAATTTTGCTTGCCCCGGGCAAGCGGGCAAGTGCTAGCGTCGAGCCCTGAGTATACTCATGATCTGGCATGCACTGTACCTGTGTGATAATTTCAATTAATGACCACCGTTCAGTGATTCCGAAGAGCCCCCTCACACGAGTCAGGTTTTCACATGACTCTGAGCAATACACCCTTGCCCCCTTGCCAGCAAATGGAAGTAGGAGACACACTGTGCCATATATTCCAAAATAATGTACTCTGCTGAATCTCACTACAGTGCACAGTACTGGAACAGGGGACGAAATATGATGACTGGGTTATAACCAATTTGTGTTGGTAGTTTGGCAGGGGTGGGGTGGGGGGGGGGGTTGAGGGGGTGCAACTTTCCCTGTCCAACGTGACTGAGTAATGATGAGTTAATACTGTAGACACTATAATGGATGATGTACCGTATCATATCATGCGTTCGAATTAGCTTAGTTCGAATACAACTTACCATTTCAGTATCGGTACATGTATAAACTGCAATAAGTAGAAAAAGCATTCATTAATTTAATCAGTTTTACTCTTTTAGATAGTAGATTAATAACCCCCCACTAAATCACTCCTAAAACTACAAGCTTACATGTACATTGGATATTTTCCTACAAAATTTGACATTTTATTACGTAAGTTTTGTGAAAAACATACAGCTTACATTTTCATGCTCTTGTTTTTATCGCTAGGAAATGTAACAAAGTTTGCTGTAACTACATGTACAATACATGTACAATTGCATTGTGAAAAAGGGTACTTGTTTCTCCAACTTTTGTAGCATTGTATAACACCATTTTACACATGTACATAATACTTGAACATAAACCTTTTGGATTATGCCTCCACGACGAAGTTACCAGAGGCATTATTTATGTGTATTATCATTTATTTGTAAATTTGTCAATGTAGGTGTACAGTACTTGAAGTTGTGATCCTGTTGCCATATTACACGTACATGTACTGTAGTTTGTACAGCGAGGCTATATACACAGCATTTATAAACATGACCAATATGTCCATATTGTAGGTTAGCATTAAATTGGATGTGAAGGCTACATCCCGTACTTGTGCGTCCACATGTTCGTTCATGTTGGATGAACGGTGCATGAGTAATCCCTTTCCCCCTCTCGCTCCCCAAGTGTGTTGAGGTGAACAGAAACGCTGTGTAGTATGTACCGGTACATGTACATAATCAGCAGATCATGTTTGTCCAGTATGATACGGGAGTGTGTACATGTACATGTATGTATATTAAAGGTAAATGACATGATTGGGGGTGGTCCTCAACTTGGGCTGAAACTACTCTAGAATCAAGTAAACTATGCAAGGATTCTCCTGTGAAAATCTTGTAGTCAAACGTTGACTCATTCTTAAATAAACAATGTCAGTATAACTCGTAGCACGGAAACCTGCTGTGTGGCTCTCTATGGGGCTTATTTTTATCGTCCCGGAAAAAATTAAGATACTCCTATGTTTATGCTTGATTCTCCGTAAACAAATTACATACAAATCCTCCCAGGTGGGAGATCCACTCCTGCTAGTGTATAGTTGGTATATATTTCAACTCATTTGGTTCTTGAGGCATTTTCAAGTGTTCCCAATCATGTCACTAACCTTTAAAGGGAAGTACCTGTGTATAATCCTATCCTACTTCTTGATTTTGACAAAATGAGTCAAAATGAATGAATTAGATAAAAAAATATGAATGTGAATGGGAGCTCCAGAGTCCAAAGTAACAGAACATTTCTTTCTCAGTATGTTTATGTATGTGTACATGACTGCAGTAGGCACATTGTGTGTAAAAATGCAAACTACATGTAACTAATGCCAGTAAAATGTAGCTGTTATGATTACAGTTGTCAACAACAAAAAACTACTACTTCATGCGGTATTCTCAGGGGAAAATTGTTCACCCACTACACCCTGCACTAAATACTTTGCCTGTTTGTCTCAATGTACATGTTTAAATACTGTTAACACAATGCCTGTGTTTCATTCAGACAAGAAGCGCAAATTTTTTGATCGGAGATTAGTGTATTCTCTCCCTTCGACGGTCCAGTTATAGACCATGCTAGAGCGTGCTAATGAGGTGTCAGCGAGAGCGACAGAAAGATTTGAGTCCGTGGCCCTGGCTTTACGTTCAGACTTCCTGCCCAAGTCTGCCTCTGACATTTTGTACACAAGTTTGGTCCCGCCCTCTTTTTCCAGCCCCACCCCCTCATTCCGTGCCAAGTCTGTTATCTGTACTCACAAATTAACTTCCCCTTCCTGGTTTTAGCTCCCGTGGGGCTGATCTACCCCACGGGGAGGGGGAATTTGGCCTTGGACCGCAGCAGAGGGAGCTTTTTCACGCTCCCAGGAAGCCAAATTTTGCTGCGTGATTGGCGATTAAAATCATAGGCTACTGATAACGGATTTGGCAGGGAATAAAAATACCGTTCACTTCCCCCGCTCACTTCATAAGTGCTTGAGGGATGTAGACGGCTGCTGCTTATTCAACTAGCTGTGCTCAGTGTGTTTGGCTGTGTGTTTAGATCTGCAGTGCCAATGCAAGGATATTTGCTACGTTATATGGTTAGGTGCATTTAGGTGTGTATACAAACAGTAGTACTGTACTTTTAATGCTTCATCTTTATATCGGTACAGTGGACATATTGTCCAGTGTATTCAGTGCTCATTCATAATTTATTCATCGGGACAAGAATGCCAGAAATTTATCGGCATTGATACCAACATTCTTGTGCAGCGAGTGAAAATCTGCGGGGGTTGCATTGGTTGATTAAGTGTTGCATACTTTCAGTTACCTACACACTGAGTGTCACTGTAGTCGAGTTCTACAGAGCTTGTACAGACTGATTTAGATGCTCGTTACAGCATTTGGTTCACTGATGAAGTGGTGCTTCGTGACTGTTTGCCCTTAGTTGATTAGTCATTTATTTCACTTAGGCGAGTAAGCTACCTTGAAGGTTTCTTTTTACTTGTCATTTGAATCTGTTTAATTTTTTTTTTTTTTTTGGGGGGGGGGGGTCAGTTTGTTGACAAACATTACATTGATAACCAAAATACATAAATACTACATGTATTTTACAGAAATACTCTTATATTTCATAGCCTATAATCTGCACTATATGTCACTTCATTTCATCTTTATTTTGCAGCCTTGAAAAAAAATGAGATTAATACCATTGTATGTATTCTAATTTTACGATTTGTGTCTTTTTTTTTACAGCCTATAAACGACACTTCCTTTGGAAATATGCATGTCCATCCAGCATCCCACCATGGGCAGGTTCCCACAAGCCAACAACAGTACTACTGGCAGAACCGCCCCGTACATGTGGAACATTCGGGAAGTTCTAGTCCCAAGAACCACCATCGTGAATTTCCAATCGTCGATGGCAAGTTTGTTAATCAGAGCATGGTGAGTCCCCAAGGGAGTAGACGTGCTGGTTCGCAATTTCAGCGACCCGTTACGGTGCATAGTCCGCGACAAAGTCGCCGCACCCCCCTTCAACCGTCGGGTAGTGTTCTACAGCGTGGCGGCGCTGTTCGGGGTAATGCGAGAGCAGGGCAGCATAGCAATGGGCGGTCTAATGGTAACCAAGGATACACGGTGCCAATACATGTTGAGGGATCACCGGGGGGTAGAGGGAGCCCTGAACAAAATCTCAGTCGTGGTATGACGGCTTCGATGCGAAAATTTAATGGACACCAAACGCCGATTTCAATACCGATCCAGGTTTTACGTAGCGGTGACACTCAAACTGGGACTTCACCGTCCAGTGATGGTTCATTTCCGTACGTGCCCCCTCCTGCACCCCCATACCCTCACGAGAGCTTCATAAGCCAGAAGGCCTCACAAATGACTCCACCGCCGTCCCCAGGCCATGTTCGTCAGCCCCCTTCTGCCGCATCAGCCCGCCAGCTACCTAATGTCAATGTTTCTGGTGATTTACCACAGTTTACTCCGACTGAAGAGCGGCCTCACGGCAACCATAGAAATCAGACGCAGCCACGCACCGCACCGGCAAGGACGGGAGCCCGGGGTCCGACGAGACAGACGCATTCACCGCCGAAGACCCCGCCCACGACCCATTCAAAATCGCCTAAAGCAGCTGCTCAAAGTGCTCATCCGGTGCCTACAAACAACCAGAGGAGTCCTACGGCAGAGGATGCCCCACCCCCAAAGGAACTAAAGGAAATATCTGACATCATGGTGACTATAGCCCAACTGGGCAAAGAAGTGGACTCGTTTCAAGGTAGCGAGAAAAATAAGGAATATCTTAGATTAGAAGAACTATTAACCCGTCAAGTACTGAAACTAGATAACATAGATGCACGAGGTGACTCAACAGTACGAAATGAACGCAAGAAGACTGTCCATGTTGCACAACAATATTTAGACATTTTGGAAAAGAAGGTTGCTTCTCGTAGATAGTTTGTTTATGTCATAAAATATCACTTAGAAGTGTAAATATATCGTATGAAATAAGATATTGGACTTGTGAAGTGGCATTAAAACGTGTATGCGACAGGGTATCAAGCAAATCCTCATAATTAGCAATTAGGGGTTTCAGTCAAGAATAGCATACACATACAGCTAGCCAGCCTTATATCACTCCCACACTGCAGCTGTTGAAATCACGATGTGCCCTCTTTTTTCAAGACTTTTGAGTCAGTTTTAGCCCGGAAGTGTGGAGGGTGTGGAACTTTACTTCAAGCTTTACTTGTCACTGTGGGTTGTAATCAACCTCAGGGACTGAAGTGTTGTGATAGAGATACATGTAGTATGGAGCTGCATAACGTGTAGGGGAATCGTAGCTAAAACATAAATAGTTTGGTATAGATGATTTGTCAAGATTATGGAACTATAATGTTTACCACATGAGGATTGGGAGTATTGGCAAAACATGCAAAGCCATGCCTGATTGGTGATTATATTAATTTTGATCGACATATGAGTTAATATTATTGATCACAAGAGTATGAAAGTGGTTGAATTATGTTAGGGCTTTAGGTAATGCAGAAAATGTGTGTTAAAAAGACCTATGTAATTGAAACATGTTACTGATTTCATTTTATGTGTACTTAATGCTTGAATTCACTCCGATGTTATTCTAAAGAGTTTGCAATAAGTGATTTTGTATAAGGAAAAGAAAGTTAAACAACTTGAAATGATATGTTTAGTTGAAAGTTGTTACTATTAGTTCATGTGAAAGACTGCTAACCTTCCTGCAAATTTTTTCGGATCATAAAATTTTAATAAATGAATTTGTAAAATTCCAGTAAATTGGAAAGGTGACATCTGAAATTTCTCTGTTGCAACCTTAGTGGTATTGAGTGCATATTTTTGGGTATAATTATTATTTCAAGCATTATCAACTTTTTACTGAAGCAGAAATAATTTCATAAAGACAAATAAGTTATAAACCTTTTACAGGGCTTACCATAACTTTTTTGGCCACTGCCCGAGGGCAAGTGATTCAAGACAGCTTGAAATGCTTGCCCGAATGAAATTGGCTGCCTGAAAAAAGTAATAGAAATTATTGATTTGTGTGATTGAAGTTTAGATATACATAAAAGATACATGCATATATCCATGCAGAATTTTAAACATCAATGATTTTGTCATATTTATCAAAAATCATGATCAATTTTTAATAGTGCATTTCATCAATATTCAAAGATATGAAACGATATAAAATGTTTCCCAGCAAGCGGTAGTGGGATTTCATGTGATGGATTGGGGGGGGGGGGGGGGGAGACAGACAGCAATAATACACCTTTTGTGAACATCTAGTGAGTACAGTAAGTCATATAAAAATTGTTGATGAGAATGTGATTGAAACGTACAGTTAAACTGAAAGTGGTTATGATTCATAATTAAGATTTGTAAGTGTTAATAAAAGTTTCTAGAGTTATGAATTTCTGAAATACCAGGCGACACGAACTTTGTATCATATACTGGGATAAACCTAGATATCAGCTATGACAAGGTTTCACTTCTAGACCTATACAATTGACGCCAAACACCAAATATAATTTATTTCATAATCAAAGATAATGTTTTCTAATTGAAATTTGTGCTAGAAGATTCATTTCTGAAGTCAGAAATGCAAAATATGCCTTTGTTTTTTTAGATATGTCAATCAATTTTTTGTTTGGTATGTGCAGTAAGCTACTTGCATGATGTAGTCCGCGCGGTCCTAGAGACATCGCGCAGCTTATAGACGCATAGTACACTACTCTCCGACTGATACTCACCGCACATAACTTACATTTAACCTTTAATCAAAACTCTGTATTTATTCAGAGCAGTGAACACAAAGATAGAGTTTCTTATAAATATAGAGAAATTAATGTACATGTACAATTCTATGAATACAACTAGGGCACATTTGCTCAACTATCCAAGTCAATACACATATGCAACCACTTGTGCTGACAAAGGTTCTCTAGCACCTGACAGGTGGTGGAGGCTTAACCAACAATAGTCCACAACTAATGTAGCATATTGCATTTTGGCATTCAAATGTAATCAAATAACAGGTGGGTAGTTTGAAGTAGATGGTGACAGGGTGTTTCTTGCATTTGGTCCAAATCAGTAATTGAAACCGAAAAAATTTTTTGAAAAGTATATGGCTACTGTATCAGAAAATAATCACTATATAGGGGAATATATTGAGGCATAATGATTAAATTCAGGCCTTGGCATGATTTTTCCTGAAATAATTTTTTTTAACAAAATGCCTAATTTTTTCACCTTGGGTTGGGGTCATTTTGCATTTTTCTCCCGTTTTCATTCACAAGTAAAATCAATCCTAATAAGCTCGAGCAATAAAATCTTAAAAACGAGGGGGAAATTGCACATTTAAGCCTCTTCCTATCAGATGTTATAATGCGTTCAAAGGTGCTCATCTCTGAACAGGCTTTCTTGGGGTAGATTTGTCACACGCAAAGGTAAATTCGTTGGAGTTTGCACCATGTAGTAGTAGTAAATTAGCAAATACAAGTCGTCCTGGAAAAGAATAAATGCTAGGACTTTAATGAAAACAAACAAAAAAAGTGATATAAATCTTTTTGTGAATACTCATACCATTTCAATGTTGGCTGGCAAAAATTTTTGTAACAGGTCGAAAATGCCCTTTTTTGCCCCAAAAGGCCATAATCTGCTTTTCCTCAAAAAGTAGAAAGATACAGGTTCTAGTCAAAAACTGAAAATAACATTTATATTTTACCCTACACATGACGCTAAGTACGTTAACATTAAGAGTCCCCACTTAAAATATTTTATCACGATTTGTCTCAATGGTGGTAAGATCAAGAACCTTAGATCATATATATGTTTCCAAAAGATAAAATGTCAGTGTTTATACAGAAACATGTTAAGTATATATCAGTGCTCTAAATGACAAATTCACAACAAAATTTGGAAAATAAATAATGCTTCAAGACAATCATCAAATATCATGGGATAAACCTCCCTTGAGGGGTGGTCATGTAACCCCACACCGAATCGGCATATACAACCAAGAGAATTTTGGAATTAAAAAACTTTCATGTAGTACTTAATTATCTCATTAGGAATGCATAATTTGATCCCAAAACCGGGATAAAAACACACAACCAACACACCAAAAATGCAAAAAAAGTTGAAAATGTAGATCAGTGTAAAATGTAAGTTATAGGTCATATCTCCATATTCCCTTTGCAACAACTTGCTAGAATATTACACAGTTATCCATATTCCAATCTTTGAAAAGATTAATAATCAGAATATTAGATAGAATTACAACTACTATGAAATTTTATAACAAGTTCTTCATAAATACCTAATCCCACCAGAACACTAGGACACGAACGCCTCCACCTATTCCACCCAGAGTCGGGGATGATTCGGACTGAAAATGGTCATGTAGCATTTTCAAGCGCTAAATTTGCCATCGTTTACCAAGTATCCTTTAAAATCCGCTTAATGAATATCCACAAACTCAATCAATACGACACTCTACACACCACACCTTCATGTACAAGATTATCATTATTCAAGTCGCAGAAAATTACCCAATATCGCACAGTTAAACTTTTGACAATACAAAACATACAGCCATTTAACACATGGACTAAGGCAATACTAGTCGCTAAACGATGCCGGTTTTGGAGGTGGCGTGAGATACATAAAAATCTGGTGATTTGAAACATTTGTGCTACTTGCTGCTAAAAATTTTTCAACCTGAATTATCGAAAAAAATATAAATAAATTAGCCACATTTCGACGATGTGTATTTTTCATTGGACAAGTCATCAGGCAGAGATACTCTGTTGCACGCTACTATAAAAAGTAATATGAACAATCGCGCTCACATGTTGACGCTTGCATGAACCGCATTTTGAAGCAATATAGCCGGATTTGCCAGCAAAATCTAAAAATAACGCTATTTATTCATTTTTGTTCATACAGTTGGAAAAGATAATAAATAGAATAAAGATAAATAATAATGCCACCGATCGGAAAAGATATATAGTTGAAAAAAAGTGATTTATTGCCTTCGGGCCATCGGCAAATGCGGTTATGCCGCATCCCTGCTTTTATCATCTGAAAAGAGGCAAAAACTGGCAAAGTAGTAGACACCCAACCGGCTAACAAACCTCAAAGTCATATTACAGTGATATTACTAATTGTCGTGAACTCTGTAGTAAGATGGCAAATCGTCAAAAGCAAAGATAAACAAACACACGTTTGAAATATATACTCGATCCTTGCAGTACCAAACTCATATGCTTGCAATATCTAGAAAAATCTAATAAAATAGAGATGTACTCTGCTCAAAACGTGAAAAGAAAAGAGCACAGCATCCATTCCAAAAATGAAAAACAACAACAATAAGTGCTACACACAAAAGCTACAATCTCCTGAAAATTTGGTACATAACTAATGAAATATAATCGTGTAAGCTCTTTAAATACAAGTCATATTTCATAGTCCGACAACACAAAACGTATAAATACACATATTAAGCAATATTACAAAATCAGCTGTAATATTCTTTTTCTGATCATAATACCTGAATTGTATCATGTAATTACTAAAAAAAGATAGTATCCTGCCAATCAATGTTTTCAACATTTACCTGGCTTCAGTAAAAGCAGGTCGTGGTAACCGAGCTATTTAAATGGTAATTTCATTTATTCTTAAGCAGTACCTTGATCACTACATGAAGGAGTAGTACATAAAAGTGTATGTGTGAAAGGTTATTAAACTTGTATAAGAAAATAATAAAGGTTCATGTAAGATAATCTAAACACAAAATCATTACTTTTTCAATAAATCTTTGTCTTGCACAAACCGTACCCTCAACAGCAATACAGAATGAATTTATTATGACTTTTCCCCTAACAAACATATTTAAAACAACTCAAAATAACCAAATTATCAAATGAACATATAGATACTGGACAATATGCTCTTTAAATCTACGAAACAGCTCCGTTATTAATTGAACCAATACATCCATAGAACAGTATGGTCATATTAGCACACCCTAAAAATAATACGCTATACGGGTAAATTCTTGCGGTCGTTTATTTTCGCGCGAATTCGGAGTCAGTTAGCCATCTTCGCGTCGTTAGTTTGAGTTACATTGAGCATTTTGAGTGTCACAGCGCATCTGGACTAAATATCTATAACTTTAACTCCAAAATCTAATAAAAGTTACATACTTTTGAAGAAACAGTCCATTTTCAATTATGCACTAAAAGAAGTGGGGGGTAGGTATAGAGGAAAAATGATCCAAAATTTCAAAAATGGGTTGAAAGCTAGGTCATTCAACGATGCCTCAAGCTCTCACAATCAAAGCACCTACCACAAGCACATTTGTAAATAACAGATAATTCCCAACATCCAACAAGACCAAACTACACAGGGATACCCCACTAAACATTTTTATGCACTTAGGAGCACGAAACAAATTGCTGTAAATGATAAGATATTACCTAAATTACAACTAAGAAGAAAAGCCCACTTGGAGGCCTTATTAAGGAACATCTGTTAAACCACAATGAGTATAGTTAATGATAACTAACATCTATAACATATAGCAACAAAACATTATAGACTCTTGCTAAAACGTTAAATCAACGATGTATCAGTTTTGCTTACCGTGTCCTGTTTCAATTACAAATTTCCAAACCTTGTGCAATAATTAGTTCAGATGTAATTCTTAAATTCAACTGCCTACAGAAACAGATAACTATAATGACTTTATTTGATAATATGAAATAAATGATATAATTCGATTGTTAAGAAACAGAAAAAGCCAATCAGAGAACTGGAGTCCACGTCTCCACCATAACTTAACACAGACGTCCAGATGCAATCTCTATGCCCAATTTGCTCGCACCCCACCATCATGTACTTAATTAATTATAATCTAATCTAAAATAAAACTGGTATTCACTGCAAGAGTTAATGAAATAGAGCTTAGTTTGATATATAGTCAGTGATAATAGTGATTGTTAATATATAGAAAAAACACAAAAAAATTAGAAATAATATATAGGACATACAACAATCATCCGCAGCCGCACCCCACCCATCGTGTATTAATCAAATAATAATATAATAAATAAACTCTGATGAAATCAAACTGTGTCACTTAAAAGCTATTAAATTGCTAAAAAGAAATGGTAACTGGAAGTAATTGAATCACATATAAGGTGACTCCTAAAACCTTTCAAACTGTCAAATTCACTTAAAGATGAAACGCTCACCCTATAAAACAAAATACGCTATATGCTTATCGAAAAATTCCATTTTGTTAATGATGTACCACACTAATGAAAAGACCACTAAAAGTCACGCGAAAATTAGCACGCGAATTTGAAATTAGATAGAAAAGTGCATTACAAAGTTAAATTTCTAATGTAAAGATCACTTAACCATATTCACCTCTCACAATAGCCTGGGCTGAAAAAGTAGGTTCTCTAGAAAATAAGCACTGATAATTCAAACAGAAGCCAACTAAATTGCCAAATAATCTTAATTTAATGCAACTGATTGCTGTATTTTCTAGATAAAAAACGAGTATCTGCTGATCATTAGCATGGCACCCCAGTTTTGGGAACAACCCACACGGACAGTGAATTGGTGATTCAACAACTTGTATGTTGAACATTGGAGGGACTTCATAGCTCCATGATGAACTCTACAAATTTAAATTAAAAGTGAATGCTATATATAGTGTCTGAAACCTAGACTTAATTTATGTAATACACATTACATGCTCAATTTCATAATAGTATCATTATAAAAAAAAAAAATTACAAACTTCAAATCCAAATCCAAAGCATGAGAAATTTACATTAACATTCTTTAGTTAATAAATTCAGCAAAGAATGTTTGTTGGAAGAAATTCACATAGCCATCAAAAGCAGCTAAATAACGGGAACAGTTAATCATTCATGCCCATATACGTTGAAATGAGGAAGTTAGATACAGGGGGTGGTAGGGGGTCACATGTTATTATTCTTAGAATTTAGTAATTCCAGAGTTCACGTACGTAAGTGTAATAACTAGCTATGACTGTGCTGAGTGAGAGAGATCGAGGTTATATTCAAAAAAATAATAAGCACTATATTCAAAAGACTGGGGTTTACTATGCAGTGAGAATAGTCCTTGATGCCTCAAATAGTGATCAAAGTTCTGATGAAAACCCTCGAATGATTGGAAAGAAGTGGGTGGAGTAAACATCAAGCACTCACTGATGTTGTTTAGAATTTTCTCATGGAAAGGGTATTATTCTGTGATTTATTAATACGAACAAGAAAAAAAAATTTATTCTGAAAATTCATAACTTATTTAATTTAAAAAGAACATTTTGAATGTTAAAAAGATATACATACATCAATTGCCATACCATTCACAAAAGTACCCAATATATTAGGCCCTATTGATATATTCACTTAATTACTTATAACGCCAAGCACTTGAATGGAATAATAATAATTTCAACTTGTTGAATATCCAAATCATAGAGATTCAGGTGTAGACTGTGAATAATATTTTAGATTATTGCATATTTTGCCAAAATAACTGTGTACCTGGAAATCTGGAAATGCAATATTCGAAGTTTAAATTATCACTTAAATTCATACAAACGTGATGTGTAAAATATGAATGACATCTAAGAAAAATAAATGGATAATAAATAAATGTAAAGTAAACATGGAAATTTATGTGGGGGAAATTTCGCGAATTTCGCGTGCCGATCTAGTGCAAAAAAAACCCCCCCTGAATTTTCAAAGCTTTTCTTTGAATTTTGCACCTGAGACACTCTGATTTGAAATGAGAAATTACAGTGTGGCTTGCGACTGGCGCTGATCGTAAGCATGTGCGCTGTTGGTTCTTGCTATTACTCAGCTCTCTCCGAATTAAAAACCACACAATTTCCTGCAAACTCTACGAGAGCGAAAAATATCCATGTAAAAATATAATCACCGTTAAAGCATGAATCATAAAACCTGTTTTACGTTGCCATAGGCTGAAACGCAACATTGTATGTAATATTAACACCCAGTATACATTGGAAAAGTGGGGGGGGGGAAAATTTTTCAGCTATTATTTTTCACATAGACTTGTACCATCTATAATAATGGCCTGATAATCATGCACTTCACTTGGGAAAATGAATGAAGAAAAAAAAAAACAGTCTGGCTCTGACTGTAACTGTGCTTTACAAGCATATAGTGTTCTACTTCTGATGATTTAAAAATCACAATTTGTTACACAACATTTCAGTAGTTGATTTTTTCTGATTTGGGAACAGTACATACTTTGTGAAAATGATGAAAACTGTCTAATCAAACCAAACATACTTCGAGATTAAAGTTTAATAATATATTTCTGAATAAATTCGAACATTGTATTGAAAAATATTGGTTTAAACGTATTCCAGACAATGTTAATCAATAGTTTGCAGTCTTCATCACATCCAATGAGTAGCGCAGTGCCGTGGTAAATGTTGATGAATTTCAAATTTCATTAATTAATCATTTCTAGGGAATTTGATGTATCATCAAAATTTCTTATCTTGACTTTATACAAATTATGCATGGACAGCATGATATGATTGTGAAACTACATTAGTCTAGATAGCATCCTTTAATGAGTCGCAATGTAATTAACAAAAGGATTTAATGTTAAACTCAACACTTCCATGTTCCTAAATATTTATTGGACGGTAATTATATTAATGTCAGTCCCGCAATTAGTCAGCAGGGAGCTACATTGGTGTATTTATAACAATATTACATGTCATGCATTGGAACCCAATCAGCAGCTGGCATTCTAGCGTACCACTGCTGTCCTGTGTTTAAGGGTACACATCTTTGGCAACGAGTGTGAATCAGAGCACTACTGGGCGGAAGTGCCGACTCCTACAGACGTCTTGAAAGAGGACAGGATCCCTGCTACCATGCAAGCAAAAAATTTAAGGGTAAATGAACATGATTGTGGGGGGGGGGGTAGTCCCAATGCATTTTTATTCTCCCAATCTCCGTCAACTGCTTTAAAGGCCAGTTTAGGGCTTTTGGAATGAATCATACCCTAGCGACTGTAGCCATACCAGGTGGTTTTGTTTCATACTGCAGGGTGTTACATGTACTCGTTAGTGAAGCGGACTTCCAAGGTACAAAATTGAATCTTGACATCTCCGAATCTGGGTGCCGCAACATTCAATAAAGTGAATGCATTAGGATCTATCTAATATGGAACAGTTTTGCCTTGCACGTTCAAAACCTATATTGAGGTGCGCACCGTGGTCACATTCTGGAGCAGAAGGTACGGAACGCTAGAAAGCAAAGCACCAAACGGCAACCCACTCAGTCATAAAAGACCTGTCAAAAGTACAATCTCTTTTGGGTTTGAATGGGGTCTATCTTGGCAGCATTAGCTGTGTACTCAGGTGCATGCTCTATCAACTGTAAAAACTATTATGAACAATAAACATAAACCAACCCAAACATCAGCACATTGTTCTTATTCAAGATAAGTGTAGCAGTTACGTGGGAGTAAGATCCCGCAGGTAATACATAACGCTCAAGG